>CM030863.1:4635403-4670403 GCA_018105865.1 Metaphire vulgaris | reverse complement strand
ATTCCCAACTTCGGAAAATTCTGTGAATTATATAGGCAGATGAGCGCGTTCAACTATATTTATTTATTTATTTCGAACAACTTTTATAGCGCCTTGCACAAGGCTATACACGCAATAAAAAAATGTTGTCGAACAGCCAAGGGGTTTAACCCCAAAACACCCCTCTTTGGCTACGCTGAGAACAGCCAAGGCAGCCAAGAGGGGTTTAACCTCCAACCAACCCCCTTGGCAGGCAACACCACTGGTTATAGTCTTACAATAGCATACAATAGCATCTGCCTCCGTTGATTGAGTCAGTCCTTGCAAAGACACAAGAAACTGCAGACAGCTTCTTTTTGGCACAATGGTGAATATCGGCAACACACTGAAAGAAATTCAAGCTAAAGAGGATTCACAATAGCGTGTAATTTGGAAAATTAGCTGGAACCGTAGAATTCGTGTGAAAAATTGAACGACTATTAGGCCAAACAACAGAAATAAAATATAATCAAAATAAGAATTGAAACGAAATGTTTATTAATCACATCATAAATGTTAAAAACCGATTAAGAATCAACAGAGAATCTGATCATGTGAACGCTCTCGAAAAAACCAGACGATTAAATAAATAAAGTCATTTTACACCAAAATTACAATAAAGAGAATAAAATACACACCGCGTTGAACTTTAATCCAGTTCTGTCAAAGACAACTGCTCCAACCAGCAACGACATGACCTTAAAGTCCATTGAATTTACCTAATATCGAGGTTAATGAGATTCATAAGTTAAGGAACCAACGCATTGTCTGCGTTTAACAGGTCCATTGGTACAATTAGTACATTAATATAATTAGTACATTAGTACAATTAGTACATTAGTACAATTAGTACATTAGTACAATTAGTACATTAGTACAATTAGTATATTAGTACAATTAGTACATTAGTATAATTAGTACATTAGTACAATTAGTACAATTAGTACATTAGTACAATTAGTACATTAGTACAATTAGTACAATTAGTATATTAGTACAATTAGTGCATTAGTACAATTAGTACATTAGTATAATTAGTACATTAGTACAATTAGTACAATTAGTACATTAGTACAAGTAGTACATTAGTACAATTAGTACAATTAGTATATTAGTACAATTAGTGCATTAGTACAATTAGTACATTAGTATAATTAGTACATTAGTACAATTGCCGCAATAGGTAGAGTCTAATCTGGCAAAGGTTAAAGAGAGAGGTCCCGATGTTTTTCCTTGCAACCTTTCTCTTATCTGAGTAATAATAATAATAATAATAATAATAATAATAATAATAATAATAATAATAATAATAATAATAATAATAATAATAATAATAATAATAATAATAATAATAATAATAATAATAATAATAATAATAATGCTTAAAGTGGCTAAGTAGGGTCTGCCCTCTGTGAGAATCATTGACGTACCCATCTAAATCTAGTATCCTATATTACTGAGTTTTATCTTGAAATCTTTCACACTCGTAGCCATTACTATCTTCTCGTCCGGTTAATTCCATCCGTCCACCACTCTTGCGCTAAAGAAGTGCTGTTTTCATGTTCCAACCCGTTTCTTAAGCAGTTTCATGTTGTGTCCTGTGGTTACGTCATACTGCCTCATTGTTAAAAACCTAATGTACGCATTTGCAGGAATTGAATCGATTGGGCGAGCACCTGAGTTAGAATCGTACAGAGAGAAATCTGCAACAACCGGTATAACTTAAATATATATATCTACTTGTCCAATGAAAGCCTGCTTGAGACTTGGTACAAGTAGAGAGAGAGAGAGAGACAAAAGTTTCCGCGTTAATTTCCAGCGTCTTAGACCAGAAGGAAGGCAGAGAATACGATAGACCCAATACTGATGAGCTTGGAATTCGATAAAAGAAACAGGGGCGTAGCGACGAGGGGGTATTAGGGTATGTCGGTATATATACCCCAAAATCAGACTCCCTTAAAATGTTTAATGTGTTTTTAAGATTTTCAAAGTTTTCTAAGATTTATACCCCCGCGGGCCCACCCCAAACACATTATATCCTTCCCCAATCAAATTCCTGGCTACGCCACTGAAAAGAAACGCATGAATGTGGGCAGAATATAATGTGGGCAAAAATAAGTCTTTTCACGTTCTGGTAAGTCTTTGAAGTTCCGTAAAATCATTCAAAAACAACGTTTAAAACTCAGCTAAGTTTCTGCGATCTCTTTTTTCCAATCTCTCCCCCTCTGAATTCGAGTTGTCAGTCGTTACTGAAATAGAGGCTCTGCATCGAGTAGAGTCTGTCGATCGGGTTCGATTCGAGCCCGGACAGTTTACCGCTGCACAGAGACTTCGAGTGAATTCCGCCAGATGTCAGCAGCATGTCGTCGGAGTCAATGACGCCGCCCGTCAACGATGACGTCATGCCCATCTCATACGTCATCCCGTTGCTGTCGTCTGAAAAACAGCGAGTCAAAAATCGATCAAAGAAATTCATCGTACACACAAAATCATTGTTGCTCCTCGCATGGGCGTAAAACACGGGGGGGACGGCGGTGGACGGTCCCCCGAATAATTAGTTGGCGGGGATCAGAGTATCAATTATCTCCCCCCAATGTTTTGGGCTATATGGTAAAAAATTTCTATTCCACACCATGATGTTATGATGTTGATGCCAGAATTACGCCAAATGCGCATTCTCTCATTTCGGATGACCTTTTTTGCTTGTCAGGGTATCTGGAGAGGGAAAAAATATAAAAATATCAGGATGACCTTTTTTCCTTGTCAAGACGTATTTCATGGGCGATTTTAAGTCCCCACCATAATATGCAATATCCCCCATAATGGAGGGGGATTTTTATATTTCTGGGGGGTCAACTTTTAAAAAGTTATTCTATCTTCCCCCCCCCCCCCACCCAATGCTGACGCAAGGTTTACGCCACTGGCTCCTCGATACGTTCTGTTAATCCTTAACAAACTAAATGTCATCGGTTAAGCTTTGGGACTTAACTGGCATTGTGGGCTATAAGAAGCCCCTTCCCCATCCCCCTGCTCATTGCTGGCACCACTTTAATTATGACGAAATTGATTTTTGACAAATCGAAGGAAATATTTCAGTCTGAAAGTAACTGCGAACGTTATCTCATCTTTGTAAAGCGCTTTTGACTGTGGCCTTTGTTAGCTACATGCTTACGGCGCTTAAGAAATTGTCTTGTATAATGATGATGATGATGATGATGATGATAATAATAATAATAATAATAATAATTATTATTATTATTATTATTATTATTATTATTATTATTATTATTAATATAACAACAATAAGATTAAGATTAAGATTAAGAAGAAGAAAAAGAAAACGAACTGAAATATATTTACTTTTAAATTCTCTAGCGTCTATTTTCAAAAGCCTAATGCCGTATATTGGTCATACCTTGACAAATCTGAGGCGCGAATTTCGTCACGTGACTTTCTCCTTGAAAAATTTTTCGCTCGAGTAGATGTGATTCGCCAGATGGAGCTGCAAAATATTTTTTAAAATGCAAAAGCTTCATTTTTCGCAAGAGGGCCTCGTTGTCCTGCTCGAGCAATGGCTTACATCGAGATTACTACTTCAGTTTCTCTATCAGCAATGTGGAATACCACATTGCATTGTACTGTAGAGTACTTAATTAATTAAGTAATTGTTTAATACTGTGAGTATTCAAGAGAATGCTCGCTCACATGTTGTTTCTCTATGTAATCGTGGATTCATAACATAATATCATAAACAAGCAATTAAAAACACACGTCTCATTACTATTCTAATCAACGTACAGAGAAAGCTCAATGAGGCAATAGTATGCGTTTTCATAATTCCATTGGCGTAGCCACGGGGAGCACGGGGTCCAGCCCCCTTTATTCGTGCTGGGACCGATCGTGGGATTTGCCAAAACCGTTATGTAGTTTGAAGGTGTGCATAGTATGAGAAAGTTGGAATGAACGAAGGAAGTTTAAAGCGCTGTAGATTGGCACAACGGTATTTTTTGGTTCGTCAAGACTTCTTTCACCTGAACACATGAAAATGTCGATGCGTCCCCATATCTGAAATCCTGGCTACGCCACTGTATAGGGCCTAGTTCTGTCCAACTGCTACAACTTTAATCGTAAACTTCAGTGTCTGTTACTTTTAAAAATTCTAATATTGGCCAAATTTCTACTGATTTGGAGCACAAGACGATCAGAATAAATTTAAACCTCCTGGAATTAGTTTAATTAGTCACTGGAGCAAAATAACTTCTTTATAATAAACAAGCCAACTTACCAGACAAATCGTCGTTATTTTCGCAAGGTGGCGCTGGGCTTTCTGAAAACCATGAAACGCAGAAAATTAGCAAAATTGTAGGAAGACAAATTCATGACACTGTATTTTTTTAAAACATAGCCGTGGATTAACGAACTCGAGAGAAATGAGCAGCAAAAAATGGAAACATTTACCCGATATGATTA
The DNA here is from genome assembly GCA_018105865.1 of Metaphire vulgaris. Taxonomy (NCBI): domain Eukaryota; kingdom Metazoa; phylum Annelida; class Clitellata; order Crassiclitellata; family Megascolecidae; genus Metaphire; species Metaphire vulgaris. The sequence continues at coordinate 4,665,915 of CM030863.1, read as the reverse complement.
ATTAATTTCCTCACACGCGCATATTAAATAGAGGCGCACAGTGGGGGTTCCACCATGTTGATGACTGGGGATGCATCCCCCACCGGGGTTCCGGATGATCTTTGTTTGCTTGTCAACCTATTTTCCGGCGTGTTTTTTTTTAATTTAGTGAAAAATACTGCAAATTACCTTCTTTTTTAGCTTGTCGACCTTTTTTGCAAGGTTTATTAACATTTAGTGGGCAAACAATGACCTGTTTCTCTCTTTTCTTTTGTTTTTTTCTTCTTCACTTTGCATCCCCAACACCAACTTCCTATAATTTTTCATCCCTCCACCAAGAATTTCTGGAACCGCCACTGGAGGCGCATCGATAATCGGCCGATTAATTGTTAGTTATGGTAGAAAATAGAAATTGCTAAGCGAAAAAGCCACAGAAACAAGTAGAAGCTGAAGCTGATTGTTAAGTGGAGGGAGGTTGCATAGCCCATAGTTCAAAAACTCTGTTGTAACCAGCGTGTAATCAGTGGTCGGAGAGAGGAGATTCCTGACAACTGGTGCTGATGGCCGCTACAGAATACTGCCAGTGACTCTGAGATGATGTGGAGTCTGTCTGCCTGCCTATCTTCTTGGCCCATCGCATGTGAAAGGCCCGGGGTGTCCATTAGTTGGGTGGAGACTTATAGAGTCTTGAAATTTCCTACTACTTTTCTTACTTTTCTTGCATTTGTCTCACCACAGAAACAATCTATTAGCCACTTATTTTTATAAATAATTACACTAGCCTTCGTTTTAGGGGCGGAAGATGGCAGAGTGGGTTACGTGCTGGAGCGTCAGGCTGACGGAGCGGGTTCAAGCCCCGTTAGTGCCCCTAGTGGCTTTCACACAGGCAGTACCCTAATGCCTTCTAAGCCACTTTAAATCGTGCTAAGTTATTTTTCGGTTTCCAGTAAAGGAGGAAATTTTTGTGGCAAAGCTTTTGGATTTTGGATGCATGTCAAAATTGGTTTTTTCACTGCTGTTTGGACTTTCCTCAAATCTTTTACTGTCACCGAGTGCGTTCCACTAGAGATGGAATGATGCGATGGTATTAATTAATTATTCAATTATACGTTAAACTTACTAATGAACAATGAACTCCAAAAACTCAGTAATCGGTATCGGTCGATTGTTTGATGCCGATAATCGGCTGGAGGCACAATCGGCGAACCTCAAGTATTAAGGATTCTCCTGATCGGAGGCGTAGCGTCCCCATGGCTACTATGGCTTTAGCCACGGGCGGCACATATGATGGGGGCGACAAATTTAGGAAGCGATATTTTTATTGCTTGGTGGGGTTGTTGAGGAGTTTTGGCGAAGGCGAAGTGGGGCGGTAAAATGTCAAAATTTAGAAGAGGCGGCCAATTCGGCGGCGGCGACCATTTTTTGCTTGTCGGCAAAATTTAGAGGGGGCGGCAAATGGCAAATTCAGCCTCTACTACCTTTTTTTACTTATCAGGTATAATAAAAGCAAAATGGGGCGCCATTTTTTCCAAGAGCCATGGGCGGCTCGGGTGCACGCTACGCCACTGCTCAAATTAAAACAAATAGTACTATTTTGACAATAAATATCACAAATGTACGTCGTTGATAGGCCTACTTATGTGTTCCAGTGTCATTGAAATGAATTCGACAATAATTCAGAAAATGTCATTGAAATTATATTTGGCAAAAAAAATCAGGCATTCGTTAGTTTTCTTTTGCATTTGTCGTCGTCTTGTTCCAGGCAGTCGGGTCATCTAATACCAGGTGTTTAATGTATTCCATACTAAATTAGTAATTTCCGTGAGAACCTAAAATATTTCATCTGGCTACCTACCGTTCAGTCCTGCTTCGTCGTCCTTCTTCTTCTTGTTCTTTCCGTTTCCGGTGGTCTTCTTGTCCCTGTCGCCTGATTGGCTGTCTTCTGTCTGGCGTCTTGCTAATTTTTTCATCTGTCAAAAAAGAAAGCGGCTATATTGTGATTTGCGGTGAATCAATATCGACTGCATGGCATCTGCAAGATTGCTTAAATCAAAAGGACGTCAACGTTCAATTTGGCGAACGCTGAATGCCTTAACCCAGATATGGACATGAGTCTATTTTTTAAAACCAGAACCAGGGGCGTAGCGACGGGGTGTATATCGGTATATATAACCTCCTCCTCTCCCAAATCAGTCTAACTTAAAGTTTTTTATGTGATTTACATGTGGTTATATGTGGTTTGTATGATTTATGTGGTTTATAGTTAAGATTTATACCCACCCAAAATATTTATACCCTCCCAAATCAAATTCTGGCTACGCCCCTGACCAGAACCAGTCCATCGTGATTCAGACTTAACCCAACCCAACCGAGAAAACAATAGGGCCATTTACCCAACCCAAAGCATTAAATTTCTTAAACCATGACTTATTTTCTGACCTAATCCAACCCAAACCAATAGTTATAAACATGAAAAATTCAAACCCAACCTAACCCATGTTTGGACCCAACCCATGTTCATGTCTGCTTTAACCCCTCAATGGTAGGGGAAGACCAGTTAGTAGGACTAGAGGTAAACACTATAACTATTGGCTGTCTAACTCTAAATTGAGGTCTAAAATTCATTGCATTCACTTCATTCCTTGCATTCCCTGATTCCGATCTTCATAACTCTTCAAAAATTCATCCGCTTTAATTCATTTTAAAATTTTACCAACTGATGGCTTGACAGTTTTTATCTAAAAGATCTTTCGTCTTCTCACGTTCATAAAATTGTCAAAGTTTTCCCCTATTTTTATCATTTAGAGATAAACAAGATCTTATATTGGATCCTGAATCCCTACTTTTGAAACTCTAGTGACGCCCCTGCCTTTTTGCAGGGGCGTCACTAGAGTTGGCATTACCAGATGCGGTACAGCCATGGTGTCACCCCATGGGCGCCCACAAAATTTTTCCAGGAGGGCAAAACACATTTTAACACAATGGTCACTGTTAATATTTTAACAAAGTTTTCAAATTTCAATGTGAAATATTGGTATTTGCATTTTCCAGGGGGCAAGTGCCTCCTCTTGCCCTAATGTGCGGGCGCCCATGCCACCCCCTCTAAACAAAATAATACACTATGGACCTCTTGGAGTATTCCTGTACCAGCTCATATGTACAAATGGAATCGTTTAGCCTATTTAATTTACTGAACACCAAACGCCTTGGTGTCACCATCCTAGTGGTGCTGTGTAATTGGTGTCACACGGTGCGACCCGCACCCCTCTCCCCTAGCGACGCCACTGCCTTCCAAATAACTATTACAGTTTTTACGTAATTTGGGCATAAATTTAATTGTCACTGTTTAGAATTGTCATGGACTGGCCGTGGCCCATACCGGATGGATGCTCTGTCAAATTCTTCTTTTTCTTCAGGTGCTGTGTATTTCTAAGTTACAACATGGATTTCCACTTTGTTCGATCTTGACATCCTCTTATTAATTCGATGTTGTTCTTTACTACCTCAATTCCTTCTCGCAGGCAGTCTACATAGGTGTTTCTCTGCCCCTCACCTATAGCTCTTTTTTCCTTCACTTTCCGGTCCAGTTAATCCGTTAATCAGAAACTTCAGCGTTTGAAAATTCTAAATTCCACCAAATAGATGTCAATCGAATAAATTTTAAATGTCTTTTAATTAACTCAGTTTGCCGTATTTAAGCAAATTTGTCTTTACAATTATGAGGCAATACCTTTGCTCGTTGATTTTGAAACCAGACCTGAACGACTCTTACACTGAGACCGGTTTCGGCAGCAAGCGTTTCGCGCACCTGTGCATCAACACAAAGATTCCGTGAAGGTGAGAAGACACCTGCACTCTCACAGATGTCTACCGCTCACCTACTACAACTGTAAATCTAATCGAAATGTATCGTTCGCGTACAAATTGCATTTGCAGTTGTGTTGACGTTTTGTAGAAATTGATTTATACGGAGGAGGATGATAACGGTTGAAAGTAATCACTGTTTTCCTGCAATGCTCGGCATTCGTTGAATGCGCATCCAGTCACAATTATTATGGAAAATTTACATCAATAAACAAACGCTTTGCAGCCTATTAGGACATTTGAACAATCGACTAATTTTAGAAATAAGGCCGAAAGTTTTGAAAATTAATATTTGTTATTATATTTCAAATAAAATGTCATATTCAAAACTATAATACATAGAGGATCGCTGATAGAATGGTCAGAGCAATTCGATTCTGCTTCTCTCTCTCTCTCTCTCTCTCTCTCTCTCTCTCTCTCTCTCTCTCTCTCTCTCTCTTATTGTGTTTTGGTATTTTATGAACATTAGTTATGGTTATTAGTTATCATGGATACAGAAAGCTTCTTATTGGCAGAATGTTGTTGTTGTCATGATCATGGTGATGATGATGATGATGGTGGTGGTGGTTATGATGGTGATGGTGGTGGTTATGGTGGTGACGATGATGATGATGATGACGATGATGGTGGTGGTGATGATAATGTTGTGAATTTCGTCTGAAATCCACTGGTGTTATGATGGTGGTGGTGGTGATGATGGTAAGATGAAGATGATGATGATTACGATGGTGATGATGATGATGATTTGAATTTTGTCTGAATTCGGCTGATGTTATGATGGAATTGAGGAGCTGTTGTATAGAGATTAGGATCTAAGCAGCTAAACAGACTGCATGGCTTCAGCAGCCGTGTCCTTCCTATATTACGTCTCATTCGGTTCAGTTGATCTTCTGAACGAGTCCGCCATTATGCGCTTCATTCGGTCGAATAGAGAGAGACGGCGTTTGAGAGAGAGAGACCTTAGACACGGCTTCGGAGAGACCTCGAACGACGCCGTTTGACCTCTCTGACTCGTCGACAAGATGGTTCGGATTGACCTCGAACGACGCCTTGAATTTCCTTCTCTGACTCGTCGTCAAGATGGTCCTCGGTCTCTTCGGACCCTTCGGCTGGTCGGCGTCGCAGTCGTCCAGACTGCTCTCGTCTCCGGCTGCAGCAAAAACAACAGTCACCCGCTCTTTAGGAGGAGGAGGAGAGGTAGAGGAGAAAGAAGAGGAAGAGGAGGAGGAGAAAGGGGAGGAGGAAGAGATGGCGGAGAAAGAAGAAGGAGAGGAGGAGGACGGGGAGGAAGAGGAGGAGGAAGGAGAAGAAGGAGAAAGAGGAAGAGCAGGAGGTAGGGGAGGAGGAAGGGGAGAAGGAAAAGGAGGAGCAGGAGGAGGAAGCAGTAGAGGTGAATAGACGAATAAGAAGACCACGTGACAGTCACATGATCAATGCGAATGCGTCATTACGAATGAAGAACCCAGCTACACATTTCGCTGTATTATTACTTACTTACTTACTTGTTTCTTTTCTTACTTATTACAGCAACTATTATTAATACTAGGCTGCTCAGACATAGACTTGGGTCCATTTTGAAAACTCAACCCAACGCATCATGATTCAGACCCAACCCACGACAGCAATCAGTGGCGTAGCCAGGATTTCCGAAAGGTGGGGTTTGGTTTTGCGGTTTTGACTTTTGACCGTAGCCAACTTTTGAACAAGCAAAAAAAGGTCATCCTATATATGTATTCTATGTTTTTCCTTCTAAAATGTTTCCTTTCAGATGCTGACAAACAAAGAAAGGTCGTCACGCGTATGGCGTTTAAAAATTTTGGTCAGCAGCCCAGAGGGTTTTTGACCCTCAAAACCATCCGAAAATTAAAAATGCATGGAAACACATTAAAACAAATTTTTTTCGTCGGCGCCCAAGGGGGGGGGTTTAAACCCCAAGCTCCCCCTTGGCTACTGAAAGCAATAGGGTTACTTGACCCAACCCAACCCACCGCAATGCATTGCAATTTTTGAACCATGACTTATTTTCTGATCCAACCCACCACAGACATGAAATTTTTTACCCAACCAAATCCATCCCAACCCAACTCATGGGAGAACCCAAGTTTAACCTATATCCATGTCTGAGGCTACTACTACTACCACTACTACTACTACTACTACTAATTTTAATAATAATAATAATAAATTCTTCTGTTTATTTGTAGATGTGTTTTGGAGATGGGAATCCCCCCCCCAAAGCGTTTAAAAATTCCCCAAAAATTTCAAACTAATATGTTGGCTTGAATAAATGGAAATTTCCCTACTAAAGCGTGGAGACAAACCTGGCGGAAATCTTGTCCCCAAAACATTTCATTAACTCCCCTATGTCAAGGTGGCTAGAATAAACACTGCTACGCACAAAACACTGGATACTTTTGCTTGTTATGCTTATGCGCTTAACTAATTACTACTGCTATTAAGTGGGATCCACTACTACTACTGCTACTACTACTACTACTACTACTACTACTACTACTACTACTACTACTACTACTACTACTACTACTACTACTACTACTACTACTACTACTACTACTACTACTACTACTACTACTACTACTACTACTACTACTACTACTACTACTACTACTACCACTACATTACTGCCACTACTGTTGCCACCGCTGCCGCCACCACCATCTCCACCACCATCACTATTGCTAGGTATTAAACAATGTAGAATCATTTTGCAAAGGCAACTAAGCGCTTTGAATTTCAGAACAAAACAGTCAAAGACACGAAGCCCCGTCAGGCACTAAAGTTGGTTTTTACGGATAAGAATTCTTTGAGTTTCTTCAATCTTCAGAGTTTGTTCTTTCAAAATAATATGTCTTTTTGTGAAACTGGGTTTTAGGAACTCTATTTTGAAGAGATTATAGCTGTTGGTTAATTTGCTAGCGATTCTCTTCATACTATTGATGGCTCTTTGTTATTTAGCTTATTTAGCTTAGACCTCTGACTGAACTTGTTCACTTTATCGATATTAGTCGCTAAAGATAGAAAGTGGTCAAATTCCAGTTTTATTTCTTGTGAAACATTTCTCTGGTTCCAAACGACGAATTCATACGGCAGTACAGTGTGTGTGCGTTTGTGTGTGCGTGTGTGTGTGTGTGTGTGTGTGTGTGTGTGTGCAGTAGCTGACATTTGAGATTCCCCTGTCTTGTCAGTCGGCCGCATAATTAGCCATGAGCAACGGGCGATGGGGTGGGGCAGAGAGATAAGCGTTGCCATGACAACCGGGAAATCTCCACGTGTGTGGTCGGGGCGGGCGGGCGGGTTTTTCGCGTCTCGGCGACGACGACGACGACAGGCGAGCAATCCGAAAGCGCCAGAATTAATTAAGAAAGTCAAAACCTCGTCGAACGAACAGAAAAGTTTCATCAAAATTTCAATAGGAAATAGCATACGATGGCCCACTCTGTCACGTGCTCGGGAGCCCGGATGTAATATCGTGTCCACTCGACGGACATATTGTCTTAATATTCCAGCGAAAATTGTGGGTATGGATGACACCTCGCGTCCTATTCTCCTCTTCCGACGACGCAATCCGCGAAATATCAGCCGGGATTTCTCATATTACGAAGGCGCAAGGAACAACAGTTTCCACCGTCGAGTGAGTTTCTTCGATAACTTTCGCATGCAAAAAAACCGACGTCGAATTGCTTCACCGGAGAGTGAGGTAATTAATAACAACGGTATCGGTGTTGAGTTCCCCCCACACGGTGCGGAAATAGACGTTGGTTTTCCCCCAGTGTTTTTGCCGATATGCTGGAGAAACGCAAAAGTGCCACATGAAGGACCATGCACAGTGCTGGTGGGGTGATGGTAGGGTTAGGGTTAGATGGCGGAGTGGGTTACGCGCTGGAGCGGCAGGCTGACGGAGCGGGTTCAAACCCCGTTAGCGCCCCTAGTGGTTTTCACACAGGCAGTAATGTCTCCTAAGCCAATTTAAATCATGCTAAGTTACTGATAGAGTGTGGTAGTAGTAATAGTAACAGTAGTAGTAGTAGTAGTAGTAGTAGTAGTAGTAGTAGTAGTAGTAGTAGTAGTAGTAGAAATAGTAGTAACAATAATGATACTAATACTACTACTACTAATGATAATAATAATGGTGGTAGTAGTAGTAGTAGTAGTAGTAGCAGTAGTAGTAGCAGCAGTAGCAGCAGCAGCAGTAGTAGCAGCAGCAGCAGCAGCAGTAGTAGTAGTAGCAGTAGTAGTAGTAGTAGTAGTAGTAGTAGTAGTAGTAGTAGTAGTAGTAGTAGTGGTGGTGGTGGTGGTGGTGGTGGTGGTGGTGGTGGTGGTGGTGGTGGTGGTGGTGGTGTGGTGGTGGTGGTGGTGGTGGTGGTGGTGGTGGTGGTGGTGGTGGTAGTGGCAGCAGCAGCAACAGTAGTATAGCTGCATACAGTATATACACAGTATATTATAGCTGTACTGGTAATGGTGGCAATGGTGGTGGTGGTGGTTGAAGCAATAGTATTAGTAGTAATAGTAGTATAACAGTGGTGGTGTTAACAGTAATGATAATAATAATAATAATAATAATAATAATAATAATAATAATAATAATAATAATAATAATAATAATAATCATAATCATAATCATAATCATAATCATAATCATAATCATAATAATTGTTGTTGGTGTTGTTGTTGTTGTTGTTGTTGTTGTAAAGTCTTGTATGTATATACAGTTGGGTCTGCACTCTGCAGTGTGTTTGTACACGTACATTTGTAAGCGCTGAACCAGTCGTTGGAGACGGGCGTTTGGAGATCGAGCATCGCCAGTTTCTTTTCGAAGTGCAGTCGACAGAAGATCTGTTCTTCGCTGATGACGAAGTGATCGCCCTTCTGCAGTCGATGGCCGCAGACGACGCACGCAAAGCAGCGCACGTGATAGACACTGTTCAGCGCCTTCATTACCATCTCATTCGCCGGTATCAGCTCCATACATCCGCAACATCGAACGCCGTACAGCCTATAATAACAGCAAAATACACAGAAAAACTCAACTCTCATGTGTACTACTAGTACACTAGTAGGCCTACTGCTACTGTGTATATGTATATAGTATTATATAACATTATATATATAATTAATTTTCAGCTGGCTGCATTTGTAATAAAATATAATCTACCGAAATCTGTCACTCCGGACTTAACTGTTTCTATAGTTGCTTTTAAATGCCGACTAAAAACTGTGCTCTGCAGTTTGGCCTACACTGTTTAGGAGACGTGACTCACCCCGTACTTATGATTCTTCACTTAGTGAATGACTTAATGTGCATTAATAACCATGTAATAATAATAATAATAATAATAATAATAATAATAATAATAATAATAATAATAATAATAATAATTTCCTCCAGAGCAGAATTTCGGCTCTGAATATCTGAATGAGAGACCTTATACTCCTCCTCCGGTTACCTCTGAATGTAAATTGTATGTTTATATATAATACAATAATTATATAATTATGTAATATTATAATTATGATTATATGAAGTTTATATAAGTTATATATGGGCGGAAAGTTAGCAGAGCGGTAACAACACTGGACGATTGAACAGACAGACAGTGGTCGCTGGTTCGATAACCGCTGGAGCCTTAAGGTTGACTCAGCCTCACTTGCTAGGGGGCGATGAAAAAAGTGAATGACAGCATGTGGCTGCGAGGTAGGGCGTAGGTCTAGGCAAAGCAATGGTAACCTACCCCAGATTAATGGTTTATTCCACCATTCTCCTTGCCTCTCTTTATTGCCTAGACCGGAGATAAGCGCCGAATCCCAACGTTCGAAATTAGAGTATGGGTAGAGGTTGCCAACTTTGACAAATTGCAATAAAGAACACCCGGTGCGGAAAAACCTTGATGTCACCCGGTGCGGAGAAAAAGGGTTAACTTCCTTCTGAAGTGCGGTGACAAGCAAAAAAAGATTATCTCTCTTCTGAAATGGGGTGACAAGCAAAAAAAGGAAATTTCAATTGAAATGTGTGGTTTCATGACTGATTTTTGAAATAAAGGACAAACCATGGTCCTTTATAAAAGCGATAAAGGACAAGGACTCAGAGGTGTATTAAAGGACTGTCCTTTGAAATAAAGGACGGTTGGCAACCCTAAGTATGGGAACCAGGGCCATCTTATGCCTTTTGGACGCCCTAGGCAGATTTGAATTTTCGCCCATTCGTAGAAATCGATTACGATAACAAACGACACCATGGAGATCAAAAAATTTAAAATATGCAGACATGCTCTATGACTCTATCTATGCTCAGTGTCCATATTTGATTTGAGCGTATCAGAAATTTTGAAATTTTTGGCATTTTCATCAATAACTCCTTCTCGGACACCTCCTTTTTCTGCTGTTCAGCGCGTCTTTTAGGTCCAATAACCTTCTTATAATATGGAATACCAGACATTTTTATCTTAATTTTCTGCAAAGAATGAAGTACACTATTATGCACAAATTGTGATAAAATGCAAATGATTTGAAAAAATAGAGAGAATTGCAAAATCTAAACAAACAGTATGATCTTTAAAAAGTTGGCTGAATTTAATTTTAACTAAGAAACACAATAACTTGAATTTTATTTTAAATATTGCAATGCATGAATCCGGGTTCGTGTGACCGACCGCAGAGATCTTTGAGAGAATTGAGGGAAGGAAAATTGCGGCTTAGATTCTTTTCACAGTCCACAATCTTTTCACATTTTGTCTGTGGGTCTGACACTCACAGCCCAGTGTTTTCCAAACTGTGGGTCGCGACCCAAACGTGGGTCGCAGGGATAAGTCTAGTGGGTCACGGTGTAGCGCGAAATTAGATTCAAAAGTGTCATTTTCTAACCATTACCACAATGTCACAAACCTTCAAAGTTGCAAGTAGTCTTGGGTTTAAATAAATTTATATGCCTGCAACACTCCATATTCAGCTTATATTAAAATGATTAGTGCTGTATCCAATTTTAGTTGCCAATGTGTTTGCAGGGTCGCGGCATGTTATATAGCCGCAATAGGGAGTCACAAAGTTCCACGAATTTGGAAAACCCTGGCCTATGGTGCTTTAAAATTTAATCTTATTTCACAATAACGCAAGGAAGGCGTATTGCGACCATTTTGCTCTGAAACTCCACTAACAATAGGGAATCCATGCAGGTACTTTGAGATTAAGCGATTTTGCCATACTCATAGGATTTTTATGACACGTAATAAAGGCATGTTCCTGGTAAAATTTTAAAGAAGATAATTTTCAAGAAAATTTCAATATCTATTTCTCTTCTTTTGTCTTATTATTTGGAAAAAATATGAATAATTATGCCTAATATATTTGCCGCATTTTCATTCGAATTGAACCAGAGCTTTTGTTTACCTTTTATTCAAAATTCAGAAGATTTCTTTTCAACTAGCGTTCACCAGATGGCCCAATGCATTTTTATATTACAGGCTATAATAAGGGTCGCGGCACGTTAAAAAATCGCTGAAGTGGGCCGCGGTTCTAAAATATCTGGGAAACCCTGCTATTGCCCATAGGCTTTAGTTATAATAGTGCTGCTAATTTGGGCAGTAGGCACAGCTGTGTAGTGCTGTTGCACCCATCCACCAATTACCATTGACCCCCTTTTGCTAAATTGCGTCTTTAGCTAGCTTCTTGACATTTTGGTTGTCATTTCATTTGGTACCAAATGGACGGTACTCTAGTCTGTAGTCTGTTACGGTACCCGTTTCATCTGAAAACATTGGCAACTTTTCTAGGACATTTGACAGAATTTAGTGAGCTTTTTGTCAATTGTGTCGTTTTTAACTTTCAGTGACTTTGCACACAAACTTATCGATTAAAGACAGCAAAGAAATATTAAAAACAAAAACTTCGTTAGAAAATTGCTTTAAAATCAATCTACGATGTCTGATGCTAACGAGACACTCCAATATTTGTGAAATTTTCATCATTTTTGCTATTTTTAGACCCTGGGTTTTACGTTATCTCTCTTCGTGAAAGTAATTTACAAAATTAACATTGAATAATTTTATCCTAAAATAATGTTTAAGATATTAAGAAAATAATTAATTAGCAAGAAGTTAAATGCTATTCGACGAACAGTCCTATACGAGTGAATTTCAAATGATAAATATGTAACTACGAAAACATGTTTTATACACGAAACATATTATTGCGGTAAACATATAGAAAGATCTCAGACTGAGAAAGTTTTAAAATAATATTTTTAAAATTTGCTATTGCCTTAATTAAGCAAAATTGGGTCCCATGACCCTAAGCCGTGTAATATTTTGCAAGTCATGATGATGAGCTGCCGTTGTATATTCCACTGATAGTTGATTCAGTGCATCTGGACCAGGAAATGTAGATGGAAGGACAGAAATTTAGTAACTGAAGATGGAATATCAGATAGACCTAGTTTCGAATCCTCATGGTTGGATTTATTTTCCTGTGGATGTTTTTCATTCTGTTCGTCGAGTAAAATGACGATAACGACTTGCCTTAAACTTGCATACTTAAAATCGGTCTATTCGGACAGTGACGGCTCCAGGATTTCGCAAGTGGGGGACCGTTGGGGTGGCAACTTCAAAGCATGGGGGCGGGGCGTAGCGACTGGGGGTGGGTATATCGGTATATATGCCTCCCAAAATCTGTCTACTTTAAAGTTTTGTATGTGATATATATATATATATATGTGTGATTTATATGGTTCATGTGGTTGATAGTTAAGATTTATACCCACCACCCCAAAAATGTATACCCCCAAATCACGGGCCCCCCGGGTCTCCCAAGTGGAGCCGCCACTGTATTCAAGTGCACTGAAACACGGCGTATTCCACTGCTTCCTGCGGCCACAAGCCCTGATACGCCGAGAGATATCTCCGTGTTGATAGCACACAACTGCCCCAGTCCAAACCAGTCGTTTCCTTGCGATAAGTATCTCTCTTAATTACAATATAATGTACTTTGCTACTGCTACTGCTGCTGCTTCAGGCGCATCCGCATGTGTTGTTAGTCCGCACAAGAGCATAGTTCCACGGTCAGACTCTTCAATCGACGCACTATCTTGTTCGATCCAGGTAGCGACACCTTTGGCGGCCGGTGAGACAGGGTCTGTATATAGCTGGAGATCGTTTAGATAAGACAGCGGAAAGTTTCTCCGAACTAATGCAAACCTTTTGTTGTGTCCAACCACAGATCCTTGGTCTTAACGCGTGCAGATGACGAAACGAGACAGGCGTTTCCGATCCTAGATGAAGAATGTTTCTTTATGGAGCTCAAATGTATCGCTTTGGAAAACGTTCGCAATGTTCGCATTCCTCTTTTCAAGAATATTCGTCATTTTGGTAAGCACGGGTGTCCACAGAAATTTTTCCAGGGGGCAAAACACAGTGGTCGCGATTAATATTTTGGGCAAGATTTTCAAATGCAAAATTTGACAATTTTAACAGATTTGTCAGAATGCCGGGTAAAATCCAAACAAATTCAAGTAATTTTTAACTTTAATTAAGTGATGTTTTAATGTGAAAATATTGGTCAAAAGCAAAAATTTAGTTATTTAAAAAAATAGATTTGCATTTTTCAGGGGGCAAGTGCCTCTCTTGCCAAAATTCATGGACGCCCATGCCATTAAGTATACAGGTATATTGAAGATAAGTTTTCACGTTTTGATGTGAGTCTATGTCCTGCCCTGCGCTGGATTAGCCGTTGAATCTTGCGAAAGTTGAGTAGAACTTCGCTATAATGTGTACCCGGATGTAGCGTACCGCAATGTATTTCGACAGATGCCCTGTACCGTATTAGTTAGTATTAGATGTAACGTAGGATATCTCGAATATAAAGTACTAAACCCAACAGATCCGTTGTAAGTTGGATCACAAACATGGCGGCATTCCATGTCCCCGTCGACACTGAATTGCGCATTGCTGAGCAGCTGTAGTAAACCCACTTTCAAAAGTATTTCAAAATTAGACTATTACCAAAAGAGCTTTGAAAAGTTTGTCACAATCTGTAGCCTATACTGCCGTTAGAGTGGCAGATCGATAAAAAAGGAGAAATAAAAATGGTAAATCGTTATAACTTCGTTATAACGGGATTCGGTTATAACGTAACCTCAGTTATAAAGTACCGCCATGTACGGTCCAGTTTGATGTGCCACCGCGTATTACTTGATATTGGATATAGCGTGCCTAATGTTACAGACCCGCAAAGTACGTTACGACGAAGTTTTATTGCATCAACACCCTGGAATGATCCGGCAAATGCATTATGCCCAGGGGCGTAGCCAGGAATTTAATTTGGGAGGGTATAAATATTTTGGGTGGGTATAATAAATCTTAACTATAATAAACCACATAAACCATATAAACCACATGTAAATCACATAAAAAACTTTAAGGTAGACTGATTTGGGGGTATATATACCGATATACCCCCCCGTGGCTACGCCCCTGAAATTTAGGCCTATATGTCTATTGACGTCTAATCATCAAATTCTGTCGATATTTCAATTGTTATTGGAAAATGGTGTCGTGGTGACCGCCTCCTCGTGGCGAGACCGGGCAAAATCGATGCCTTCACCTATATGTGTGCCATTATTACAAACGATACCAGATGTGAGACGATAGTACAGTCACGTTTGGCAAAACCCGGTGCAGCAAAATACCTTCTTTACCTAAATATAGAAAAATCACCGAATATATCAAATCGACTGCGGAAAGCCTTGGTATGGCCAATGGCAGCATTTGGCTGTGAGAACTGGACAATGGCGCAAAAAGACGAAACTCGCATAGAGGCTCTGGAGATGAAACGATGAAGAACATTACTTAGAGTTTCTTTGGACAGCGAAGAGGACCAACGAATGGGTGATGAACAGAGCAGAAAGCCGAAAATCCTATTGAGTAACGTCAAAAGAAGAAAACTGACATATTTTCAGCACATGGTAAGGAAGCAAGAGGATTGCCTCGAGAAAGAGATCGTATAAGGTACAATTCCAGGAAGAAGAGCTCAAGGAAGGCCAATGATAACCTGTCTCGACAACGTCCGAACCTGGACGGGACTTACAACATACCAAGCTACGAGAGCAGCGAACGATAGGCAGCAATGGAGTGTGAAGAACCCTCGGAGGGAGTGATGTTGAAGAAGAAGAAGAAGGAGATGATGATGATGATGAAGGAGAAGAAGAAGAAGAAGAAGAAGAAGAAGAAGATGATGATTATGATGAAGAAGAAGAAGAAGAAGGAGATGATAATGATGATGATGATGATGATGAAGGAGAAGAAGAAGAAGAAGAAGAAGAAGATGATGATGATGATGATGATGATGATGATGATGAAGGAGAAGAAGAAGAAGAAGAAGATGATGATGATGATGATGAAGGAGAAGAAGAAGAAGATGATGATGATGATGATGATGATGATGAAGGAGAAGAAGAAGAAGAAGAAGAAGATGATGATGATGATGATGATGAAGGAGAAGAAGAAGAAGAAGAAGAAGAAGATGATGATGATGATGATGATGATGAAGAAGAAGAAGAAGAGGATGATGATGATGATGATGAAGAAGAAGAAGAAGAAGAAGAAGAAGATGATGATGATGATGATGATGATGATGAAGGAGAAGATGATGATGATGATTATGATGATGATGATGATGATGATGATGATGATGATGATGATGATGATGATGAAGGAGGAGGAGGAGGAAGAAGAAGAATTGGAAAATATTTAAATATTGAACGATTCTGAACAAGTTACTGCGATGTCTTTGGTGCCGCGTATAATAAGACCGTTGTTCTCTCGCACCAAAAGCGCTTCTGACGTCCAATTTCTCGGTCGTTGTTTTGCCGAATTGACTTCCGTCGAGAGCGGCTCTTCAGTCGGACAACAACCGTTCTCCGGTGGCAGTCTCAGCCTCCTCCTCCTCCTCCCAATCGCTGGGCTGCGTTTCCTCGCCCCCGACGACGACGCCTGCCATCTTGCGGACGACGACGACGACGACACGTGCGGCGCAGCGCAGCGCCGTCTGGTGCTCTGGGGCGGAATTCATTTGCATAACTCGTCGGCAGGGGGCGTTACATGTCGGCGGAGCTGCTGCTGCTGCTGCTGCTGCTGCTCAGCTGTGGAGTGCGGACAGGAAGGAAGTCGGTTACGAGCGACGTTTTCGGAGGGGAAGGGAATCGAGTCGGTGGACGGCGAGCAGCAGGTGGCAACGCCTAGGCCACTTCTTCCCCCTCGTCCCCCCGGTCGACTGGGCCACTCTACGCCTGTGCCCAGAGGCGTTGACTTCTATTAGGTCCTTTTAGGCTCGAGTCCCTCGCTTTTTCAGAAGCTACCGTATGGAAGAGGGAAGGCATAGGAGTTTGGCCGCACTTTTTAAAGTAGTGGCGGCTCCAGGATTTGGCAAGTAGGGGGGGAGGCGTTGGGTTGGCAACTTTTAAGCATGGCGGCCAACCATTTGTTGATAGGTATGTAGTAGTAAGTATAGGATCCCAACGGGATGGCCACTGGGTGGGGGACGAGGCATGCAATAGGGCCACGGGTCCCCCCGAATCGTCCAAGTGGAGCCGCCACTGACTTTTTCATCCAGGTTTACGCCAATGCGGCTGAGTCACAATAGAGTCTGAACTGTGGACTCAAAATTGAAATGTGGCGTTCCAATTTATATAGCGCTTTTATATTAGCACGGTGGACATCAGTCGAAAGCATGTAAATAGACTAAAATAATTACACTGGTCTACATTTTAAAAAAAATTTTCTGCTGACTTAAGTATTTTTGCTGATTTTACCCAATTGAGAGGTGCTGATTCCAAATATGAAGTCAAAAATTATGCAATACGTCAAATTTTTTCGCAAATGAGGAATGCTTAATTAAAGGTGTTAAAGTCAAACATAAGGGAAAATAGGAAATTCTGAAGAACCGATAACACGTAATATTTTTTATTCAGCCAAAAAATGAGTCTGTCTTCTAACCAAGAGAGCAATAAGAGCAATAGCTAGTTGCTTAAATTTAAGTTTTGAGAAAGGAATCTTCTCTTTTGGATGCTCCGGTATAGTTATGGTCACAGTTGTCACACTGTAAACACCAGCAGTAGTCTGCCACAATGTTTGAGTTCTATCTGCCTTGATATCTATGTTCCATGGTCGTGATGTCTTGATGGAAGCATTCTCCTTGTTCTTCACTCATAGCTCCAAGATTTGAAGTTCAGGTAGCTATGAAGGAAATGCAACTTGACACTCATGTTGCTCCCAGTCTTCGAAAGACTTTCGAATTTTGAACTGAAAGGTCATAATTCTCGACTCTTAAGTTGCCAAGTCTCAGTAATCAGGTCGTAAAAAGCATCTTGTCTACAACTATAACATCCCACTGATTCAATAAGTCCTTTGATGTTGATGCAGTATACAAACTCCTCCTCCATATGGAAATATTTCAAAAGATCATTCTCTCTGCCATGATACATAAGCGTGGTTCCTGGAGCCAACACTGAACAGGTTCTTTTTTCTTCAGTCTTGAACCCAGTAACTCTGCTGACGACTTCGGCAGATCTATAGATCTCATATAAGGTCTTACAACTCAGCTTGGTTGAATGTTTGGTGCATTCCAGCGTCAACTTCTGAGGCCATGAAATCTTCACCATTCGTGTCTGTTGACTGACTAAATTCATCGTTGTCAGAAACACCCAAAGTAGTGCAAATAGGTACAGGAACTTCGTCACAGTGAGCAACTGGTCTCAGAGCAGAGGGGTGATTTGGGTACTGGTTGGAAGATTTTGTCTTTGTGGACATGCCTGAAATATTTACCAGGCAGAAGTAGCAGTTATCAACATGCATGGTTTCGAGGCTCTCGCCACACCATTGGAACTCCAAAGCTAAGACCAGAGAAAGCTAAGACAGAGAAAAACTCTGACCTTTAGTCACATTATGAACTGTCTGAGGCTTTCAACAAATGTCCTGCACACTTTATGGGTGCCCAAGGTTTTCCTGGTCACCCAATTTAACTGCGAAATATGCATGATAAGCTTTATGCAAAATTCAAACACCTCTCTCCTTTGTTTAGGTGCTGTAAAACAACCACAAATGTAGCAAAATTTGTCAGGATCATTCCTGCACTACCCACGAAGTGTTCAAGTGCTGGTTTACATATTCTACAGAAAACTAGTTAAAATAGTTACATTTGCTGCAACTTGTAAGCCTCATGAACGACTGAATGCTGCCGTCGGTTTCACGCTGCTCATATAGGCCTATATCCATAAAATGCTGACGTCTGCAGTTTAAAACTGCCTATTAAACTGTTGTGTTATTAAATAGTTATGTCCACTGCATATTAGATAGCTTTTGCACATCCTTATCTTTTTGCATATTCAATATAGCTAAAGAATTATAATGCATAATGCCATGTTATTACTGTAAACAGTAAATCAGTAAACAGCGTTTTGCGGGAAAACTGGACGTGATGGGAGGAAATGGGTGTGATTTTTGGATTCAGTCACCAAAATACATAAAGATCAATGTTGTCTTCAAGTCAGCAAAATTGATGTAGACCAGTGTTATACTTTCAATGGATTTGGGCCAATGCAGATAGGATGATTGTATGGAAAGCCGAGACATTCTAAATACCAGTAATCCGCTAATTAATTACAGCAGCACTTCTTGACCGCTTTGTTAAGCAGCGCTTAACTCAGTTGTTGAAGACATAAACACGTGATCTGATTTTATAAATTATGTAGCGCAAAGATTTTTAGGATCTGCCGAAGGTTGAGGAATTTTGCCCCTCTCCCCACTAACAGAGGGCGGGCGACTAATTAGTGTAGTAAACAATTTTGGTTTTAGGTTCTTCCATCATAGACCTATATATCAAGTGCAAAAGAAGGAGGCTTTGCATTTCTCGACCTCTGCTACTAAGAGAGAGAGAGAGAGAGAGAGAGAGAGAGAGAGACAGAGAGACAGAGAGACAGAGAGACAGAGAGAGACAGAGAGACAGAGAGACAGAGAGACAGAGAGACAGAGAGAGACAGAGAGACAGAGAGACAGAGACAGAGACAGAGACAGAGACAGAGAGAGAGAGAGACAGAGAGAGAGAGAGACAGAGAGACAGAGAGACAGAGAGAGAGAGACAGAGACAGAGAGAGAGAGAGAGAGACAGACAGAGACAGAGACAGAGAGAGACAGAGAGAGAGACAGAGACAGAGAGAGAGAGACAGAGAGAGAGACAGAGAGAGACAGAGAGAGAGAGAGAGAGACAGAGAGAGAGAGAGAGAGAGAGAGACAGAGAGAGAGAGAGGATAAATACATTCAAGACGGAAGTCCATTGTGTTCGGTCGACGGCCAAACTTTTCGAGCGGAAATGACGTCATGGCAACGACGTCATCATTAATCGAGTGACGCAGCAAATGAGATGCAACCGGACGTCGTCCATTAGAGGTCCACTGCGTTGACCGCTCTCACGACCCCCTGCCCCTCACCCCCACCCCCTCGCCGCCTAGCGTCCGGCACGAGAACTAGAGGCACCACTACGGGACCGGTGTCTTACTCCAGTCCTCTCGCCACCTGACCCCGTGGGGAGGGGTGGGTGTCGATATCTCCTTCGTGGGAAAAAATTTCACCGCGTGTTCTCAGGGACGGAGCGGCGACTACAAAAGACGATGCAGAAAGCAAGGGGGATAGGCTTCAACTCTCCTCCTTCTCCTCCTCCTTCTCCTGCGTTATTATGGTCCATCCCATGTCTAGGCCTGTAGTAATGTAAAGCTGTAGAAAATATTGAGATGTGACAAATGTAACTTGCTTTGGTTTCTTTAGATTAGCATGAACACTGAACAGTGTTTCGAACTGTTAATTTTTCGCCATCATCATCATCATCATCATCATCATTGATTCATCATCATCACCATCATCATCATCATCACCATCATCATCGATTCATCATCATCATCAGCATCAGCATCATCGTTGAACTTCTGTAGCGCCATTTTAGCAACGCGCTTGGCATCAGTCGATGGTCGCTCGTTGATTTGAATTCTTCTAAGCTTCATTGTCAAATCCATGAAGTCTGATTTTCCAGTCCTGGTTATGACTTTTGCTAAATAACTGTGGAAAATTATGCCCTGTCGTATGTTTCAATCGAAGGCTCGAGTCCAAGACATTTCTGCGAAAAGCAGTCCTAATAAGAGATTGTCTAAATTTCAACAAATCCTTTTTGATGATCTCAAAACTACAAAGACGTAAAAAGCTTCAAGAATTATTATTGTCTTCTTCAATTCGCAAAGAAATTGAAAATCCGCCGACGAACTTTTCATTTCATCAAATTTTCGAATATTGATCGTACAGAGACTGCGTTATTTCATTAATTCTAAGAGACTTATTGAGAGTTATGATCGCTGGCGCAGCCAAAGTTCTGAAATTGGGGGGGGGGCAAGTCTTCTAGAAACCAGCGCTTCCAGTGCCGACTATGAGTGATTCTGGGAATCTGGGTGCTTCCCTAGTCCTCTGGCTTCGCCACTGTTCTGTATACAATCGGATGATTCTGATTCCAATACGGCATTCGCATAGGGCCTGTTGAGCAGTTGACTGTTTGCGCACGCGCCTGATCGCACAGCGGAAGCGAATCCCTGCGCGACGACACAACAAATAGTGCGCATCAAGAACCGGAAGTCGGTCTAGACGGACGCAGAATTGAAACCGGAAGCGACCGGTTTTAATCTCGCCGCGCCGTCGCCGCCGTCGCGCAACAAAGACGACCACGGCGTTGATTTATGCGTCTTTTGCCGCCATAATAAATCCGCGGAATATAATAATATGTCCTCGTTCTCGCCCGCGACAAATACGCAGCAGCTGTGACAATCAGGATTCAACGACGACGGCTGCCGCCACCTAGCGGACGAATCCGGCGGCGCGAATAAGCGCGAAGAATAGGCTTACAGTGGTCGACGGTGCATGTCAAGATGCTCAGTGCACAGACAGACGACGAATTCTAACCCGTTGAAGCACTTCTACGTCGAAATCTTCTCTATAAAATTTAGCATAAATCAGTGCTTTCCAACCTGTGTGCCGCGGCACACAACCGTGCCGCAGCAACGGTAAAAGTGTGCCGTGGCGAAATGTTGGAAAACGAGTAAAACAACAATAATGGTGCTATAGATTAATTGTTAATCATAAGTTGAATTATATCTCTCCGATGAAGTGATGAAGTTAAGCATGAAATAGTGATACAAATTATAAAGAAAATATGTACTTTTGAAGAACAGTAGTCAATATTGTACTGTATACTAGACTAGAGTATAATAATATTATACAGTACTAGTATGCCTATACAATGCATCATTTAAAAACAAAATGTGCGCATTTCGACTGCCAGTGTTTTATACAGGCCTGTTTGGAGGGGAGATTCCCCCCCCCAAAAAAAAACCCCAAAAATTGCCCTTCCCAAAATCCCAACACTTACACAAATTTTGCATTGAACTGTGTCTTTTTCCCTCCAACCAAGTCGATTCCCCCTCCTCAATTCCCCCCACCCAAAGGCCTGGAGTCTGGATAAAACACTGTTCGACTGCAGTGTGCCGTGGCTGGTGAAAGTCTGGGCAGCATTGCCATAAATGAAGCACTGTTGCTGTAAATAGTGAAAAGGTTTAATTTTTGGAGTAAGAAGTAGAGTTGCGCTCATATGCTATAATAAATAAAGGTGTTCTATTTTGGACACGAAATAGTAATGACGTCACACTGACCAAAGAATGGAAGAGACCTTTGGGACCATCAACTGATGCCCCCATCACATTATTTTAATGGCGCCATAGAAACTACAGTACTATAAAACGTACTTAACTGCAAAAGTTATATCCGAGATATGTTATATCCAATGCCATCCAATACGGTAACGCATTACGAGGTACTCTACATTGCTGTACGTTATAACCGAGTCCATTATGTAATGTAATGTAGCATTTATATAGCGCCTCTTATATTTCAACTCAGGGCGCTCCTGGCATTGGAGTCGCAGGATAAAGTAGTGAGACTTTAGCTTTCGCATTGAGCAGAGCGGGGAGTAATAAGTGAGGTCCGAATGGATAGGTTCAAAGCATTCCAGAGGGAAGGTCCAGTCACTGCAAAAGCCCGACGCTGAGTAAGAACAGAGCGTGATCTGGGGACATAAACATTCTTCCAATCAGTGGAGCGGAGCAGGCGATGAGCAGCGTATAAGAGGGTGATTTGAAAAGCTCAGTGGAGTAAGACGGAATGTCGATAGCAAAGTTTTACTGTATTTGAGTTGATCTTGATGTGGTAAGAAGCGCTGCTCGCCTGCATTGATTACGGAAGATTTAGATTCGCTCGTATGTTGCTGCTCCCAGTCATGGGAGGGGGAATGCAAGGGGTGTCCGGAGGGGGATGCCAGGAAAAATTATGGAGTTATGAAAAAAGTAAAATTGCTTGTTTCTTTCGTCACAAAACCTTGTTTTGCACCCCTCTGGAAAATTTTTTCATTTCTTTCATCACATGACCTTCTTTTGCACCCCCTGGAAAAATTTCTGCAGACGCCCATGCTCCCAGTCGCCTAAACCTCATCCGCAGTCAGGAAAACTGACCACCACACCGTCATTTCTCCTCTCGATGAATACACCGTCACTCGTTCGTCATTCGATCCGTCGGCTGCTGTCATGCATTGAAAACAGCGCGCTTGACGCGTCGAGCGGCCGTCGGCGCATGCGCACCGCAAGACTTCCGGTCTGGACGGAACGCCATCCTTCGTATACACGTCACCGGCGTTAACCTCTTTAATCGCCGCCAGAGTTCGCTCCGACCGGAAATCAATGTCTGTGACGCAGCCTCAGGCTGATCAATCAGTCGACTGCAAAATGGCGGCGCCAACAATAAACAGCCGGACAGAGTACAAACCCCCACCACCAACGGCGCATTAATACACCAATAGGCCATTGTGGTCTCAGTGGAATGGAACTACTTTCGATATTAAGAACTTAGCACTGCACACACACACACAAGTCCAACATTACGCTGTGCTCATAAATGCCTCAAGGACTTTGTTCTCGCTTTCCTTCTATCCACTCCCCTCCCCTCACCCCCATACAATCTTCTTTTGCTTCTGGTTAAGCCCATAGACCAGACATCGCGGTAACCTACGGCAAACAGCGATTTCCAATGTCATGAGGCAGACCAAAGAAATGAATATTTGTGGCGGTAAAGGCGCTATAGCAGTCTTTGTTTTGATAGTGTAACAGTCAACCAACCAATAATACGCTAAATAAGAGAATGATCTAACAGTTAGACTTCTTTCTAAACAGCCTTGACTCACTGATGCTACTGTGCTCAACTCAGTCACACTCAAAAGGCCGCTGTTAACAGCTATGGTTGTTGGCACGCTGAATGAATATTATGACAAACTTTAGCGCAATACTACCAACAGGTTGCCGACTCTGTCATAGGCAATGATGCAGTCTATATCCAAGTACAG
This sequence comes from Metaphire vulgaris, assembly GCA_018105865.1. NCBI lineage: Eukaryota > Metazoa > Annelida > Clitellata > Crassiclitellata > Megascolecidae > Metaphire > Metaphire vulgaris. Next base: position 4,642,590 of record CM030863.1, on the reverse strand, counting down.
TACTGTATAGGCCTCTGGGAATTGGCAATGCAATAATTAAAACCATAGTTGTGAAGTTCAAAGAATTTTTTAAAGTTCATAAAAGTTCAATCAAGTTCAAGAAAAAAGTTCGAAAAAGTTCATAAAAGTTCAATAAAGTTCAAGAAGAAAAGTTCGAAAAAGTTCATAAAAGTTCAATAAAGTTCCAAAAAAAAGTTCGGAAAAGTTCATAAAAGTTCAAAATTTCAATTTAGTCCTCGTCAGATGACTCAGTTTCAGAAGACCAATCGATGATAAAGACCATCGGCATAGCAGATATTTTCGATCTTATTTACCAGTCGTAAGTTACAACGCACTTTGACAATCTTCTCAACTGTCTTACATGCGAGTCTGCTGCGCTTTTTGTATGTATAAATCCAAATGCTGACCAATTTCTCTCGCATGACCCGGCTTTTGCAGCGATAATTCGAATTGAACTTTATGAACTTTAAAGGGTTATCAATAAAGTTCAAAAAGTTCAAACAATAATAAAGTTCAAAACGCTCTAACGTCACAACTATGATTAAAACCAGTGTGTTTGTGGATTTCTATGTTTAAGCCCAAAAAGGCCTTTGACGAATGATTTCAAAGTCTATGCAATCTAACTAACATCACTTTTATTCTCGCGTTCTTGTACTGGGAGTTTAAATTAGACACGTAATATCATCATCATCATCATCATCATCATCATCATCATCATCATCATCATCATCATCATCATCATCATCATCATCATCGCCATCATTATCATCATCATCATTATCATCATCATCATCATCATCATCATCATCATCATCATCATCTTCATCAATAACAATGGCGACAACATCATCATCATTGTCGTCGTCATCATCAACAGAAGCAGTGTCATCGCTGTTTTTGTTATCTTTAATGTCGTTGCGCCAATTTTGCGAGAAGTCTTAGAGATAAAACGAGATCAAAAGCCGTGATGCAGTTCGAAAGTATTCGATATGGTTATTTACTTACTTACTTACTTACTGCTTAAAAGCTTCCTGAAAAATCACTTGTAGAGTAGGTTGAGCGTTCAATCAGTCGATTGGACTCTGATTTTGACAAATAGTTTGGACAATCTGAAAGATTTCAGCCGCTGATAAGCTGATTGCATAATAAAGGATAATGTCTATTTAAAACTGAGAGGTCGCTGAAATTACAATCAACTGAATGCTTAGTAGCCATGCGTCTATACCTAAGCCTTCGACTCTTTACATTGGCACACTATAGCAGCACAAGAGGCCACAAATGCAAATTATTTAGGCAGGGGGTTGACCAAGAAAAAAATTTTTTGGGGCCAGGGTTGCAGACAAATCATGAAACAAATGGAACGAAGTGGGAGAAACAGTAAACGGATTCAAAGGCTATCTCGACAAACTAGGTTATTGAATGCAGATGGTTACATCAGTGGTTTTATATTATATTAGGCTATTATATTATATTATATTATATTATATTATATTATATTATATTATATTATAAAATATTATATATTATTATTATATTGTATTGTATTGTATTATTATTATTATTATTATTATATTATATTATTATATTATATTATATGTATTATTATTATATTATATTATATTATATATATTATATATTATATTATATATATATTATATATATATTATATTATATTATATTATATTATATTATATTATATTATATATATATATATTATAATAATAATTATTATTATTATTATTATTATTATTATTATTATTATTATTTTGCCACACAACGAACTCAGTCTTTGTACATGTACGCTTTCTTGATCTCTTGAATGGAAGACGAGTATTTCAATTTATCCATTAGCGTTTCTTTAGTATCCATTAGGCGGGCATTTTGACAGACCCTAAGGCAAACAGGATACCTCAAACGACGGGTAAAGTTTCACCCCCACCCACCCACCCCCCCCCAACCCCCATTTCCCGAGCCTCTTTCCGTACCCTCCTCGCAGCCTTTTGGCCGGTGGACTGTGTCGCCGCCAGGGGACCACTCAACGCGTCCTCCCTCCTCCGTCGGTTGGAAGGGCGGAGGACGCGACGACGCCAGGGACGCTCCCCCCCCCGGGGGGGCCCAGGAGCGGTCGGTCGGTCGGTCGGTCGGTCGGTCGGTCGGTCGGTCGGTCGGTCGCCGGTGTTTACCGAAGACGGAGACGTGTTCCGGTCGGATGACGTCACGTCCGGAATTCGTGCGAAGATATTTCGCGCGAGATTTCGTATACAGAGCAGCGGAAGTTGGCGCCGACCGTAGCGCTGTGGCGCTTCATAAATGAATGACACAGTGAGACGAATTGACACTGGAAGATGCGGAATGACAAAGGAATGATTTCTTCAGATATGTATTCGGTGCGTCACGCTCAGCAAAGAAAGAATGAGATCAAAGAATCAGAACTACGTCTTATATATATATATATATATATATATATATTTTTTATATATATATATATATATATATATATATATTCCGTTCCGTAATGAAATATATTGATATAGAGAATAGGTACTACAATGTAGAGAGTAGAGAGATGTAGATATATGCAGATATGGATAGATGCATGTATGTGTGTATGTGTGTATGTGCGTGGAGAGAGACAGAGAAAGAGATAGGCAGAGAGAGAGAGAGAGAGAGAGAGAGAGAGAGAGAGAGAGAGAGAGAGAGAGAGACAGACAGACAGACAGACAGACAGACAGACAGACAGACAGAGACAGATAGATCAGGATATTCTGTGTAAATGTTCTAAGAGTCGATGACATTTTTCTGGATTTATAATGTTACTTTTGAATCTGCTTTCTTCAAATGCGTTTTTCTAAAGAAAACCATCGGCGCTACAGAAGTTATTTCGCATCTAAACGTAAGTTTCGAAAGAGACGCGAATTGATCTTCAGGATCTCTTAGAGCAACGATCAGACGCTGTTCTCGTTCGATCAGACAGACACACGCACAGACAGACAGACAGACAGACAAACAGACACACAGACAGACAGACAGAGACACACAGACAGACAGACGGACGGACAGACAGACAGACGGACAGACAGACACACAGACAGACAGACACACAGACACACAGACAGACACACAGACAGATAGACACACGCACAGACAGACACACAGACACACAGACAGACAGACAGAGACGGACAGACAGACACACAGACAGACAGACAGACAGACAGACGGAGAGACAGACAGACACACAGACAGACAGACAGAGACGGACAGACAGACACAGCTGAACATCAGACTTCGATCGTTGATTGTCGAATGAAAAACCTTCGTCTGTCGCTGACGTCACAGCATGACGTCTTCTTCAGTTCGTCTGCTTTGCGGCAATTCGCTCTCCACTCAATGCTTCGCCCGATTCCGATGGCAATAAACCACATCGGATGCGATAAGAATTCTCAGTATTGCGCCAAGATACTGGTAAAATTTCTTGTAATCATTTATTGAAAAAACGTGTGTGTGTGTGTGTGTGTGTGTGCGTGTGATAAAACGTGTGTTTTTGTGGAGAGAGACAGAGAGACAGAGAGAAAGAGATAGGCAGACCGAGACAGACAGACAGATAGACAGTTGGACAGAGAGACGGACGGACGGACGAACGGACAGATTATTGAATTATTTTAAGCTGTCTTAAACATCACGGACCGCCTGACTACGGCCCGCGGGTTAGATCCGGCCCGCTTTCTTCTGCTGCGTTTTTCTGAACTGCCATCAGCGTAGAAAGAGAAGTTGGCCTAACTGAGAAAACCGACTTCGAGGGCCACATCATCGACCAGTTTGCATCAGTAAAAACATGAAAAGTGCATTCCTAGTTTTAATCTTGCGTAAATAAAATGTCATGATTTGTCAATTATAGCGACCTGTTAAACCTGCTAATCTAATTGTCCGACCACCTGTTATGACGAGGGCCAAATACCCTAGCTACGCCCTGTTGTCTATATTCGTAGGCAGGCCTAATAGTAGACCGCTTACTCGATACATTATTTTGGAAATCAACTCCTCTGCGCATTGATGGATGGAATAAACCCTCAAAACCCCGTGTTATTATCCAACGTTTTGTCGACTGACTAAAAGCAGTAATATGCATATTGACTTTACATTTACCGTTACGACTTATCCTATCGAGTGCGATTGTCCTCTTCGCGGACGTGCATATAAAGCGCCATTCAGCGGAGGGCGGTATCCATGACGACCGTTTCCCGCGTATAAGATATTAGCAGAGACGTCGTTATCGAAATTAACGACCAAGGCATTTGGCGGGGCGCCGGGAAGGAAAGGGAAGGGCAGGAAAGGGAAGGAAAAGGAGGGAGGCTAAACTACCGGCTGTTGATCGTCCGATGGATGAAAACTGCGAAGCTTCGAACAAATTATTAGGAAACCAACGATGTAATAATGCATTCGCGCGTTTGGTAGGCTATTGTAGCCCCTGAAATTACTGCATTAACCCCTTAACCGTGTATTTAACTGTAACTCAATGTAAAATGGACGGATATATCCGGGATCCCCAGTTAAGGGGTTAAAAAAATCGAAAATTTAGGAATACTTTCCAGAGATCATCAGCCGACTAGTCAGTCGCTGGTCAGTTATTGCAATCTTGTATTGTAACCGGCTTTAAGTCAGTGGCGTCGCTGGGTGGTGGGGGGGGGAACGAGTTGCACCGGGTGATACCAATTACAGCACCACAAGGCGGGTGACACCAAGGCGTTCGGTGTTGTGTAAATTAAATAGGCCAAGCGATTCCAGTTGTAAGTAGGAGGAATACTCAAGAAGGTCCATAGTATATTATTTTGTTGATAGGGGGTGGGGGGTTTGACACCATTGCTTCGTCGCGTCTGGTGACGCCATGACAAAAGCTCTAGTGACGCCTCTGTTTAGAGTGTTTTCAATGACGTCGGATAAGTGTTTCGAAAATTCCGAGATAAACCCCTTAATCGTGTATTTAACTGTAACTCAATGTAAAATGGATGGATATATCCGGAACCCCAGTTAAGGGGTTAAGAAGCTTTGAAATGGAAGATCATCATCATCGTCGTCGTCATCATCATCGTCATCGTCGTCGTCATCATCATCATCGTCGTCGTCATCGTCGTCGTCATCATCATCACCACCGCCGCCGCCACCACCACCGCCACCACCACCACCACCACCACCATCATCATCATCATCATCATCATCATCATCATCATCATCATCATCATCATCATCATCATCATCATCATCATCATCATCATCATCATCATCATCATCATCATCATCATCATCATCATCATCATCATCATCATCATCATCATCATCATCATCATCATCATCATCATCATCATCATCATCATTCTTCTCCATAGGCACAATACCCGGTTGGTGTCTATTGCAATTTGAGTTCGTCTCCTCCATTCGTGTCTCTGTCTTGTGTGGCTTTGTAATCTTCATATTATATGTCTAATAGTCTGTGTTGCACCATTCTTCAACAGTACCTTTTCGTGGGCGGAAAGATGGCAGAAGTGGTTACAAGCTGGACAGGCACGCTAACGGAACGGGTTCAACTTCCATAGGAGCCCCTAAGGTCGACTCCGCCATACTCTCATTTGGATGCCCCCATCTAGTGGATGCCCCCGGGGCCACCGCCCCGTCGCCCCTTCCTCTGCACGCCACTGGCCTAGAGGGTACGCGCGAAGTTCAAATTTATAAGAGGGTACCATTTTGAAAAGGTTGGGAACCGCTGCTATAGCCCATAGGCCTAATACTTTTAGAAATTAATCTTATTTTGTAATAACGCAAGGAAAGCGCATTGCGACCATTTTGCTCTGAAACTCCACTAACAACAGGGAATCTCTATAATATATGGCGGTTAAGCGATTTTGCCATACTCATAGGATTTTGAAGACGCGTAACAAAGGTATGTTCCTGGCAAAATTTTAAAGAAGATATTTTGTACAAAATTTCAATATTTATTTATCTCATTTTGTCTTATTTGGCAAAAAAATGAATAATTATACGTAATATATTTGCAATATTTTCATTCGAATTGAATCTGAGCTTTTGTTTTACCATTTATTCAAAACTCAGAAGATTCTTTTCAACCAAAGTTCGCCAGATGGCCAAATGCATTTTTAGAAAATATTACATACTATGATTAGGGTCGCGGCACGTTACGAAATCGCTGAAGTGGACCGCGGTTCCAAATTGTTTGGGAAACCCTGGTTTGTAACCCATGCATCTCTGTATCATCTTTGACTCTAGGGCGTGCAGTGGTTCTTACCATTTTCATGATTACGCAAAACAAGTATAACTAAGAGAGCGAAATACCCCCTACCAGCCTACCTTATCCCAGGTCAAAAGTTTATGCTCTGCAATAAATTGAAAAAATTACGACTTAACACAAACATCTTTCACAGATTGTGCACACGGCAGAAAAATGCGATTTTTCTTTAGAATGTCTAATTTAGCACAAAAAAATGTCGAGAGTATTTGTATCAGTGATTCAGTATACAGGGTAAATTGTAGTAACAGTCTTTAAGACAGACTTTCCTTAATTCCGGATCATCCTACGTACCCCCACAACGTCCTTCTAGTATCCCATGGGGCACGAGCAACCCCCGGCTAAGAATCACTGCTCTAGGACCTAGGTCCAAGGCAGTCATGGTATTATACTGTTGGAATTCATCCATTCTTTGACTGAGCCATGCACTAGATGAAATCACAGTACACCGTTACTGAAATAAATCTACGGATAAAAATTGTTCCGTCTATATTTTTTCTTACTATCGGTAATTCATTATACGATAGAAGCTCATAGACCTTTTCGCCATTGGATATGCTGCGCTGGATAGCTAAACATTCAGATATATAACATTTCCAGTGGCCGTTCCAGGAATTCTTGGTGGGGGATGCAAGAAATTTATAGGAAGTTGGTGGTGTGGATGAAATTAAATCCCAAAAAGGTTGACAAGCAAACAAAAGTCATGATTAACAGTGTTTTCCCCGACAAATGTACATAAAATTTCCTGAATAAGGCTGACAAGCAAAAACAAGATAATCAGCTCTATTTTATATACAGATACACAGTGTTAAACGCTGATGACAGGCAAAAAAGCTCGGTGGGGGATGCATCCTCAGTCATCCCCAACGTGGAACCGCCCCTGAATATT
>CM030863.1:4435403-4630403 GCA_018105865.1 Metaphire vulgaris | reverse complement strand
TTTGAATTTGATAAATGAATTAAAGCCAAGTTATAGCAAGTCAAAACTCGCGACGAAGCAAATGCTCGAAGTGTCCTCCTCTTGCTCGAACACACTCCACGCAGTCGTTTGCGTTATTCATCGTTAGCGTCACCGATGACGCTTCGTCTCAGATCGTTCCAGACGGTGATCAATCGCTCATTCAGTTCACTGACGTTGTAAACTTTGGTTTGGTATAGGTCCACTGCAGCTGCGTGCCTTCCTTCCCAAACTCTGTATAGTTCACAACTGGACAGTTTGGGGGCCACAGTTCTTGCGGAATCAGTGGCGGTTCCATGAACACTTGGTTGGGGGATGCAATGAATTTCTAGGAAGATCCCGCCAATTGTCAAAGAAATTATATGCAAACGGCTTGGAAGAAATCTGTAGATTTGATTTATAAAATGTAATGTTCAGAATTGACAATGTATAAAAGCCATTTTAGTCTGGTTGAACAAAGTCATAGTGCAAAATCGAGTTTTCTATTGCTGGAAGCGAATTTGTCGATGACATTGTCTATGGACATGTCAATATCTTCGTGGATATACATCGAGGCTAATCCGTTTAGACGATCATTTTCCATTGAAGACGCATTCTGGGTGGAATGAATACAGGCGTCTGCAGCTGCTGTAACAGGTCGACTGTCTGGGGCATCTCCGGCGTGATGATGGAACACCGTCTTGTTGAAAGACGAGGAAGTCGCCTGAAATGATCCGCATCACAGACTCCTCCATCATCAACAGCACATCTCGGTCGGTTAACCCCTTAACTGGGGATCCCGGATATACCTGTCCATCTTACATTGAGTTACAGTTAAATACACGGTTAAGGGGTTAATCGGCGCCATTTAACTCCAGGTTGAACAAAGATGAGACCAGTTCGGTCGGGTTTTGACACCCCCGACGGAAACCATCATCGACTGACTGAACGTCGAAACGCATCCGCAGCGTCGAGCACGGTTAGTACTTAGATGGGTGACCATTCCGGGATCTATAGTCGCGGTGCCGGCGGTCATCCAAGCCGTTTATCGCTTAGGAGTTGATAAATTGATTGCAGCATTAAGCTGCGATGATAAAACGCGGGTCTAGAGAAATCAATGGCAAGCAACGTTAGAATATCGGTAATGGCGCAAGCCATCCACGTCGCCGCTTGCCTACAACACGAAGATCAGCGCTGGACCCAGACACGGTGGGTTGGGTTGGATTGGGTTAAGTAAACCTATTATCGGCATGGGTTGGGTTGGGTTGGAGATTTGATAGGTTGGGTAGGATTAGGTCGTAAAAAATGGACCCATATTTTGACATTTTATAGTTATTGAAGTCTCTATTGCCTATACCTCTTGTTTGTGACAGCTGATTTCATGTATAGAGATACATTTTTAAATATCTAACATAAAATGTCCGTTGCTGGCCATGGGAAGTAAAATTCCTGTGCATTTTGTTATAATTTTTGAGTTCTTATTGAGTGTAATAATGGAAAATAAATGAAATTTGCCTTGCCAATGTCAGAAAAGAAATAAAATAAAGATACTGTCCACATTTTTGCAGAGTTTTTTTGAGATACAATGTTTTTTGCCTGTGTGACATATAATTTCTGTTTTCGGCCATGGGAAGTAGGCCTACATTTCCATTGATGCATATTTTTTTTATAATTCTTGTCTTTTGAGTGTAAATATCAATATTTTAGAAATTCAAATGAACATTTATACACTTCTATAATTTCTGTACGAAATGAACTTGAAAGTTATAACTTTCAAGTTCATTTCGTACAGAAATTAAGCCTACACTGATGATAAATATAGATGTATTTAACATAGACGTCTTTCTTTCTTCTTACGCAAAGTTTATTATTTTATATACTTTATGTATTCATTTAAAAAATACATTAATTGTATTATTTGTTTTTATTTAGATATATTGCAGTATATATATATATATATTTATATATATATATATATATATATATATATATATATATGTGTATATTTATCCTTCGACCTAAATATATCTTCGCCCAAATATTAATAATCGGGCTAATTCCAACTGAGTTGATGCAATGCTAAATCAGTCATGGATATGGGTTGGGTTAGGTTGGGTTGGAACAGAAATTTTCATACTTATAGTTGGTTTGGGTAAGAAAATAGGTCATGGTTTAATGGCGTGAGCTATACTTGCGTTGCTGCTTGTCTAGTACACGGAGATCATGCATTCCTTCGCTTGTTCTATAGTATGGGACTAACTTTAACTTTTATATTTAATTAAGTAGCCACGATCAAAAGTATACAGCATATAGGTCTACATATATATATACAGTAGAACTTCGATATAACTGACAAGGTTATATAGCGCATACTCGGTTAAACGCGCCGCAATGCATACGCTCCCGTTTGATGCGTTATTGTATTGAATGGTATCGGACATAAAGTACCTCGGATATAACGTAGTACATTTTACAGACATGCTGGGTACGTTATAACGAAGTTCTACTGTGTGAATGTGTGTGTGAGCTTTTTGTTTATGTTTAAGGCGCAATTCTTACCCAGTTGTAAGGAGGACTTAGTTGTCGTTATTTCGCCTAACGAAGCCTCTTTCCTGCAGAAAAGTTACAAAATCAGTTCGACCAAGTCCAATGAAATCTCTAAGGATCCAGTAGCATTGCTTAAACTGCACGAATAGCTACTTTACAAGAACTTCGAAGAACCAATCAGCTAATCGACTGAAGAGATAAGAAGACAAACAAGACGCTGTCTTTGATCGACATTCGCTCATTCGACACACGCAGAACGATCCAAGAAATGCTGCTGCTGCTGCTGCAGCTACTGCGGCTGATGGATGATGGACATTTTCACGGACATATTATAAACAGTGGATGCCCGTGGACGCCTGCTGCAGCAACAGGAATCTTCCAGGCATCCCCCGTCGGCCACTAGAATGAGTTTCCCGCGCGCGTAGGTTGATTGACGCGTCTATTTGGACTGTGATTGGTCGGCGGACGGTTGACGGACAGACGTCGCATCTTCCGGGAAATTCGCAATTTTGACCGATGAACGAGTAAACGTACAGAGGATGGCTGAGATGCTGAGGCTGCTGGCTGGCATCCTGCAATCTAAGATGAGGCGGAACATTCACACGAAACTGAGAATCAAGAGATGAAATATATTCCTGAGTCAATTGGTTGCCAAAGTGCGGTTCATTTAATGTCATGCTTGCATCTTCGATCAACCTGCATTGGCGTCATCGTCTTCTTAGATCAATTCTTTCTGCAGGGAAAGGCTTGTGGCATATAGACGCAGTGCGGCATATAAATATGCAAGTAAGTAAGTAAAATCTCGTGAGTTTCTATAGCGCTTTCGAAAGGAGGTACTGAAGTAGCTTCTTATTCCTAAGCGCCTAATCAATAATAATAATAATAATAATAATAATAATAATAATAATAATAATAATAATAATAATAATAATAATAATAATAATAATAATAATAATAATAATAATAATAATAATAATAATAATAACAAGGTATAAAGTGCTTCAGTAGGACCTGTCCAGTGCCATAATCAGTTAATCACTGCTGTATCCATCCAAATCTACTATCTTATAGTACTGAAGTTTAATTTGAAATCTGAGCGAGATTCGCCCCAACCGACAAAATCCAGGGTAATGCTATAGATTCAAATCATCAGATTTGACGCGTATTTATCACACATATTGGCAATCGCCCAACCGAAGGAAATGTTTCCTTAGTCACTTGTTTTGCCAGCGGGGTCAAGGCAGAGTTTAATCTAGGCCGTTTCCGAGCGGGGGGAGGGGGAATTTTCCTTTTCATCCGGAAATTTCAAATTCCCCCGGAAATTTTGGCATACTACATCAACTAACAGCAGCCCCCTAGCCGAATTTACCCTCGGCCTTGTCAGTGTCCTCCCCCGGAGTCCGGAGTCTGGATTAAACACTGGGTCAAAGGTTATACGGGATTCAAACTTTGAACATTAGAGTTAATCTGTGGGCGGCTATCTGGCAACCACCTTACCCATCATTAGACAGAATGTTACCAGTGTTTATTCTAGACCTTATCTGAAGGGGGGAGGTGTGGGATTCCCCCCCCAAAGTTTTAAATTCTCTCCCCACAATTTTTTTTTACATTTTGGCAAGTAGTATGACCTCCCAATGTCTGCTCCCCATCAAAAATGTTAAACTACTCTCCCCCCAATGTCTATAGGTGGCTAGAATAAACACTGAGGGTTACTAATGTTTCTGCAAGACTCTTTCCATTTGTGTTGGCCTGCTCAGAGCCCCCACTCCCATAGACTGCTGCCCCTCTTATATATCTGAACTAATGGATATTAAAGCTATAGTCCGATTAAAGTTGTTTTTTTTGGGGGGGGGCGTCGTGAGCTCCTCAGCTGAGTTAATCTTAAACTTTAAAAATCTTTTGAAAAATTTGAAAATGTTAAAAAACACATTAAAAATTTAAGGTAGTCTGATTTTTTGAAGAGGGAGGGACAGGGTATATATCCCGTCGTTGCGCCCCTGCCTCGGACGCCCTCGTAGCTACGCTAATGTTTCTAGCCACTGCTTATTGGCTTCCCCACTGGTCCACTCAAGGCAGCATAATAAAAAAAATTCTTTCCGCAATTCTCTGTCTTCTTTATATACCGATATACCTCCCCATAAGGAAAGCCAGAAACAGAGAAGAGTGGAAATCCATGGTCGCCGACGTAGCAATACATGGCACATGAAGAAGAAGATACCTCCCCGTCGCTACGCCTCTGGTTTTAGATCAAGTCTGAAAAATTCAGAAAATTTTGTCACTTATGCCTAACAGATGCCCATAAACGAAATTACTCAGCCTTTTCAAAATATCAATCTGAGCGATAATAAATTATTTTCGAGAGCTGATTTTTCACGCACGAAGTGTAAAGTTTAAGAATAACGTTAACTATCTGGTTGCTAGCTAGTATCTGTGCCCTGTGGCATGTGGTCAAAAACACGAACGTTCCATTTGAGATGTAAGGTTCTTAAGCTAGGCACGAGAAATAGCCAGATATTTAGATTTTTCGTCGGAAAATTTTTTGTTACACCATTCCAAGAATTTAATTGTTTATGGCTATCTAGTGTGCCGTAATTAACGTTGTAACATATCTAATATCAAAGTCGTAAAATAACTACTGTAGGCCGATTCTGTGTTAACAATCACACTACCTCCGAATAATTTCTTGTGTTGGTTTTGCGTCATTCAACGCCAGGTCCAAGCCTGAATGAAATTGGCAGGGAATTTTGTCTATCTCGTGGCTGAACAGATGCCCACCTGCCCGAACATATAGTACTCACCAGTGATGTTAAAAATATCAAATCTGGACGAGGATAAGGAAATTACCGACCCCCAGGACTGATTTTTCACGAGGACCGACCCTCAAGGAAGTCAAGGACGAACTAACGTTAACTAAGGACCACAAGGACTGACCCCAGGACAAGGATCAAGGACAAGGACCGTTAACCTCTGGCATGTGGTCAAAAATAAAAAAACAAACGTTTCATTTGAATCACAAAATTAGAAAAGGAAAATTTTTTAAAAACATAATGTAGTCAACAGCTATGCTGCATTTCAAATGATTTGACTTTAGATTTTTACTGCGCTTAATTTTTTAATAATAACCAATAATAATAATAATAATAATAATAATAAATGAAAAAGTGTTTTCTAGCAGATGATCAGTCATGTAAATTAAGACCACTTTGTAAAACACTAATAAACTGGAGCCGTCGTCGCAAAACAAAGAATTCTGCTAAAGAATCAACTGGTATTATAAAAAACAATGACTAAACATTTAGAGTAACTCAAAACAAGTATGTAGCCAAAATATAAATCCAATTTCTTACCTTGGAACATAATTATTTTCAGTACAATTCAAAATGGTATAAGTCCTTATAAGCCTGAATTAGAGGGGTGGACCAGGACAAGGACCGATCTGCAAGGACCCCGATAAGGACTATCTGACTCTCCAAGGCGAGGACAAGGACAAGGACTTCAAATTGGTCCCACCTGCCAAGGACCAGGACAAGGATTAACATCACTGGTCTACACTAGCTAGGGAAGGCTCTTACTGCATTACTCTCTGTGATGCGTTCAGCATACACCAATGCTTGATCTGTCAATGAAATAAATGAAATATTTAAGTTTCAGATCCCCTATTCTCTTGTTATGTCTTCGGTTCGCAATTCAAGGTCTCCTCAGCAGAGGCGTAACGATGGGAGGAGGGCGTTATATCGGTATATACATCCTCTTAAAAAGCAGACTGACTTAACATTTTTAATGCGTTTTTTAAGATTTTCAAAGTTTTAAAAAATTCGAACTCCAGCCTCCAAATCACATCATTCTCCCCCAAATCATATTCCTGGCTACGTCCTGCTCCTCAGTGTGTCCCAAGCACGAACCTTGTTATTCCTGAAACGAGATTTCAAGTCAGTTGATTCTTCAGAAAAGGCGCTATACAAATAAATAATTAATCTGTCGCATTACATTACTTGCAAAAGGCGATTAGACTTAAGAAGTAATAAAAATGCATGCATCAGACAACCGCGAAACTCTGAATTGGCTAATCTACAATGTAATTAAGCGACCTAAACTGATCGACTGCAGAAATACCACAGTTCTCCAATAACTGTTTCAGCTTGATGTAGAGCACAGTCAGCACACCAGCTAAATAAAACTAACCAATATCACAACAAGTAAAATAAATGCACTATGCCACAGAAGCTTAGCACTTACAGGACCGACTTATCGCATGTCGCCGCCTGGTGAACGTTTTGGAAAATGTCACCCATTGAACTACATCAATCACTACGGTTACCACAACTGTGTCAATTGAAATGTGAAAATTCCACAGACTACATTTCGCAGTTGTCTTATGTGTGTATTTTTTTATTACTTCTTAAGTCTAATCGCCTTTTGCAAGTACAGTGCAATGTAATGCAACAGATTAATTATTAATTTTGAGCAACTTTTATTTTGAGTCGGCAACTGGCGAATAAAATTTGTACACTTTCAATGTGTGCGCGCCTTATAATCCCTAGATGGCGAATCAGCGTGTTCGAGTTGAATACAATTGCATACTTATTGGCGTGCCGGAGGACGCCAATAAGTTGGTGGAGGACGGAGGATTGACTGGAGGACGCCGGGGGGGGATTTGGATGCCCCATCAGGTGGATGCCCGGGCCACCGCCCCACCAGCTCCCCTCTGCACGCTACTGTTATTATTGAGCAGTTTTAATACCAAGATAGGAACGTGGGCGGAGTAGATCCCGTATGTGAACAAAACAGGTTTTTGAAAGTTGTGATATGTGAGCTCCAAAATCTAGAGAAAATATTTTCGCAGTTGGGACAGGGGTTATTATTGTGCCCGGGACCAAAACCAACGTGGAATTTTTATATTTCAGTTGTTATGGTAACCGTTGTGATGTAGTCCAATGGGAGACATTTTCAAAAACGTTCACCAGGCGGCGACATGGAATAAGTCGGTCTTGTAAGTGCTTTACATCAGGCTGAAGCAGTTATTGGAGAACTGTGGTATTTCTGCAGTCGATCAGTTTCTTTGTGGTATTGATAAAGTTACAACTGAACAAAACAAACTTTGAAATCAACAAAATGTTTGGCGTTACTGAGATTTTTATTATTTATTATTAATATTTTATTAATATTTACTTTTAATTTTTTATTTTATTTTATTTTCGTTTTTTATTCTATTTTTATTTATTTTTATTATTTATTTCATTTTATTTTATTTATTCAATTTTTTAAATGTACGAGATTTTTCTTATTTACTTACTTACTTAATGAACCAGTCTAAGCCAGCTATTAATTGTTATTACTGTTATTCTTCTGTGCTTCTTAGTTAAATTCAGGGTTTGAAGTTCATCAAATGATGTTCACAGGGTTCATGATAACTTATCTCTTGTTCCGGGTATGATAGTTATTATGAACGCTTAATAAATAAATAATACCATTAGCTGCTAATTTGTTAGAATATACCGTTGTTTCAAATATGTTAGTGTTTCTTAGAACTTCGGTCGACCACGGCAATTGACAATTATTTATTTTTTTACGGCAGGCGATATTTCTGTTTGCATTTACAGCCAGAGATGTCCATGGGCTGGGTTAACCCACAAGTTTGGTTGGATTGGGATGGGTCAAATTTTTCCATATCACGGGAGGCTGGGGCTAAGTCTCCCAGGGGAGGTTGCGCCATCAGTAAGGTCTACGGCCTCACATGGGGGCTGCGCCCCCCAGTAGGACATGCGGCCACACACGTGGGGCTGCGTTCTTCAGTGGGGCCTACGACCTCCCTCGGGGGCTTGGGCGTGGTCTCCGACGTGAGGCTACGCCCAAGTAGGGCCTATACCCCTTCCAGTAGGGTCTACAGGCCACGGCCAAACACGGGGTACTGCGCCCCACAGTAGTGCCGTACAACATGCAGGCAATCAGGACGATTCGTCAAGCTGCAATGAAGTATCGTTCCGTCGATAATAAAGTTTGGTTGTCAATGGCAACGATGTTTTCAAAAATCTGCCGTGCGTCGTGACTGACAAGATTAACTATCGGACAAAGGAAATTATTAGATAAGAAGATAGGCATAATTCTTTTGAGCTGGAAGCAGTGGAACTGAAGGATTAAGAATACATTTTATGGAACTGGAAGTTTGTGGAGTTGAAAGTATGTGATACCTAAAAATGAATGCCTTCTGTAAGGATCAGACTTTTTTCAATTTTTTAAAACTGCGTAATTCTCATCAATGGCTTATTTTTCTGTTTCTCCTTATCGTATTCACCCATATGCCTATATTCAAATGACCCCATCGTAGCGTTTTAGGATGGAATTATAACCAACTACTATCGCATCTCTCTTCCTATTTTCCGTCTTTAGATGTTGACGGAATGGTTCATGGAAACTTCAAGCATTAGTTAACTCTATGGACTGTAGTCTGAAGTAAATGATACGCAAACGGTGCTTTAATGTTCAAATAAAAAACAATTACATTGTCTACGTGAAGCACAACAAAAACATCAGCACAATGCACACCAACAACATATCTAAATTAAAGTGTTTCATAAAACTATGTACGCCAAGTTAAAGTTGTTCACAAAACTATGTACGCCAAGTTAAAGTTGGTTCACAAATGTGCTAAGCAGTTCATTATTTTGCGTGAAATAGCTCAGCAAGAATTTTTAAAATAAATTGAAATATCTCGAAAACACTGAGAACAGAGGCTCCGAGGATAAGTCCCAGCGTTCCTCCAATATCGGAGAATAGTCCAAAACCACTGTAGGCTGGAAAAGTTTTGACGCTGGTGAAGACAAGCGAAGAGTAGAAAATGTTGACATATGCGATTTCCCGATTCAGTTTGGACATTGAGATGTTCTTTCCTTTGAAGTTGAGTAGCTTTGATGTGTAGTTTAAATAAAGCTGCGAGAGAGGACTCGTAGATATCGAATATCGATAGGATGGTCTGTGGCATTCAAGAGGGCAGTCACACTTCAAAGCCGCCTTAGTGGACGTGTACTTTTTTGCTGCAGGTGGACCGCATGAGGCATACGTGTAGGGATCGCATATTGGAAGTGTGCCTGAAAAATTTAAAACGTTAACTAGTATATTTTGCAATTCATTTTGAAATGGGTTTGATGTTGCAGCTAGCCAGAGCGTTAAAGCAGAAGTCAATTCAGCGAAATCTTTCAATTTTCACACCAATCGTTTTTGACTTGGTTGCTCGTAGCTTTAATATTGAAAAGAGTGATCAACAGGTTATTTAATTTGTCACGAGATGCCCTTAAATCGCGGACGTGATCATGTTGTTGTTGCACCCAACTGTTTATCGGGTTTATTTTGATAAATTGATATTATTCAGATACAGAAACGTCTAGCGGGCTTGTTTGGATCAATCACCATTACTAGATCCAAAACGATAGGTTTCTAGAAGAAATATCAATCGCGCAATTATGCATTTTCATCAATGGAACGCCATGCCACAAATGCTCCAACTTTGTGGCTAAAGATGTTAGACGTCGAAGACTAAGAATTATGAATGTTCATTAAATAAAATGTCGTGCAGAAATCACAATGACGAAAGCAATATCCTAACATTGTCTTGAAATAATGTATGTAAATGAGTGGCCCTATACAAAAGAATTCACTGCTCGATAAAGCGGCCTTTACGCAGAAGGTGATACAAATACGACTGTATTTGGGCACATTCCGAAAAATGAAAGACGACAGAAAAATGTCAGGCATATGGGATGGTAATAACAAGAAAGGAAGGCTACACAGAGAATGGTGTGACGACATCACGGAATGGTGTGAAGGAAGCCTTCATGAATTGAATGACAGAATAAATGAGACTGGGAACAACTGGGAGACGGGCGTCAGATACTAACGTGCGCTGATGAGCCCATGGTTGTTGTTGTTGAGGGTCATCCATAAATGACGTCACGCGATTTTGGCAGTTATTTGCCCCTTCGTCACACGTCGTCACAAAAAGTCAGACCCCCAAATATGACGTCGCAACGCGTTAAACCCCACTCCGCTTGTCGTCTTTCCAATGTCAAAATTAACGTTTCGTTTGAAAATATTCTTTATAGTTATTATAGTTGAAACAATATTCAGAAACGTTTTCAAATTCTTTTTAAAAAATGAATTGTATAATAATTATAAGTGTAAAATACGTTCAATTTTACGGTAACATAGCATTGCGGTATTAATAAAATACTTAGTATTACGTGACGTCACATTTCTGGAAACCTCACCCCCCGTCGCCACACATCGTCACAAATGTTTGAACCCCCTAAGTGGGTGACGTCATTTATTAATGGCCCCTGATGATGATGATGATGACGACGACGATGATGATGGTGATGAATGCATATAAAAGATCAGATCATATTTGGTATTGGAATATTTAAATTTACACTTTTTAACGATTTTAATATGCAGATATTTTTACTTGTGTCTTTCAAAATATAACAGCTGCAGTTGCATTTCTCGTCGAAATATTTTGACAGACAAATCTTTTCGCAATTCATGTTAGTGTAGTTTTCTTCATCTGTACATGTTCCGTAAGGTGATGGCAGCTGCGAAACCTACAAATACAAATAAAAAATCGTATGTTTTTGCTGAAGAGGGTTGAATAATTTAAACATTTAAAATATTTAGATTATTCGCCTATTCCTATTGTCGTGACAATCATCTGACCCGACAATTTTTATATTTTGCTTTAATAGATTTGGGAATTAAACTAACTCAGATTCTTGGCAATTGTAAATGCTCTCAAATGACAAGAAAATAAATGACAGAATACTTCCCGCTCATCTAACAAAAAACTAAACTACGCGAATGACATAGGCCTATTATTGAATTGTCGACTGCAGAGTTGCAAGAGTTTAAAATTCTTTGCTGGTATTCAATGTTAGAATAACGTTACAATATGTGATGCGTTTCAACTTGCATTTCGAAAAGTGATGGCGACTGATGTACTCTTTCCGGGCGAGATTCTGAATCCCGTTAATGACACAAAAGGCTGCTTTTCCTTCTTGTCATGTAAAACGACCTCAAAACGGAAATCGTTTTTGCAATTAAAAGCAATCCTTGTACGCAGAAGCATGTCAAAGAGTTTGTGAAACAAGTTATACACAGATCATTGCATTTCACATTGCGGCCGTCAATAAAGTACGTCACCTCCATTTTCGACCATTTTCGACCCTCCCTCTGTCACACACTGTCACAAATCCCGGACCTTCCTAAAAGTACAATGATAGCGAATATATTTGAAACCTAAAATTTTATGTGTCTCCGGCAAAAATGTGTTAAAGAGCAATTAAAAATGTCTTTTACTATTCAACATATGAGGCATATTTAAGATTTTTATCTATACCGATGGTGTGACGTCGCGCTGGTCTTTAGTCCTTCCTCTGTCACAAAGTATCCAACTTTATCAGACAACCTCAGCCTCGAGGGGACGTACTTTATAGATGACCCATAGCATAGAGAAACAACTGCAGTGGTTTTGCAGTTTTGAAAGTCAGACGATACTGTAATTAAGATTATAAGACAAAGGTTTTTTTTATTAAAGGTGTAAAGCTGATGATACTCACAACAAAACCTGCTGCGGGAGAAGTAGTCGCAGCAGAATCAGACTGGTTGTAGTATAGAACAAGACGAAGACCGTATTTGGATCCCGGCTGAGTTGTTTGGTAATTTGCTGTTGCTAAAAATTATAGTTTCTATCATATACAAGATAATCTTTTCATTCAATGCTCTGCAATTGTCCATGCAATTATATTATATGTAGTTATTTAAATTAACCAGTAAAGCAATAACATATTCAGATGGAGAGATTGTTTTGTCAAAGAGAAGGTATTGGAACACAAATGATTCAGTAACATCAATGGTGCAACGCATACATTGGAAATCATTATCATGAGGGCCTGATACAAGAAAAGTAAGACCTACCCGCATTTACACGGATAATGGCGTTTGGTAAATTGTTGTAGTTTGATGGCATAATATCTTTCGTAAGAAGCATAAATGCTGTGGCTGGTAGTATTGGCATACGTGTAAATTATGGATTATTACGCTGTGATAGAGGGATAGATTGAAGCATAGATTGCAAATGATTGGAATGTTGGTAGGTTTGCATGTGAAGTTTACTATGTTAGCTTCTATGTTTATGTGAGCAAATAGGGATTCACGTTATAGAAGGCGTGATGAGACGACGAGTGTCATTGGTCGAAAGAGCCGTTGCTGGAGGCAGTTACGTTTCGAAAGTGCGTCTTTTTTAAAAGAAGGAGAGTTCGACGGTTGCCGAAGAAATAATCGCAACGCTTCGTTCCTGCTCTTCGTTGTTTTAGTTTAAATTGCTATTGTTTAAATCTGAACAGATTTCAGTTCGCTAAATTCGTGAATTCGTATATCGAATTGGTTTTCGGCATTTTCATTGATCTTGTGTGGAAGCTTTATCAGCTGTTATTTACATAGTAACTAGTTGCTAAGATAGTTGCTGTCGCTGGACGTTTTAAAACATTGATTAGAGTTATATAGCACTGCCTATTGATAGCCGGTCGGAAGAGTTGAATGTTTAATTAAGATTAAAGCGAGATTTTATAAGAAGAATAGTTTTGTCAGTTAAAATGTGCGAGTTAGTGCCAAAGTAGTTTCCCCTAGACAAGTAAGTAAGTAAACGAGCCAGAGTTAGGTGGCCGCTCGTCAGAACGCGTTACACGCGAAATGCATTAAGTTTTATTTTTATTATAGCCTATATTCACTTAAACCTTGCGCTCGAGTCATTTTAGTGTCGTGTTTCGTTAAGATATCTAAAAAGTTATTCCACGCAAAATAATGTGATATAAGCTAATAATGTGAGAACCACTATGTTACACCTGTCCATTAATTCCTATTATTGTCTTGCCGTGTGCTCTCATTCTATAGTCTGCATTTCGCTAAGTGGCTCCAGTGAACTTTGGAATTTGAAAGAAAAACTTAAATGGCTGCATTAAGAATATACATCAATGCCGCAGAGCTACGCCTAATTTTAGGCATTTGTAGCGAACCGGGCTTTATGTAGGCCTACTACTTCCCAGGATGACTGACGCCAGTGGCGCTAACGTCTCTCTTCTTCTCTCTCTTCATGGGTCGGCGACCATGGCACTTTCTCTGACTGCCCCTTATCAGTTCGATGTTGTCTGTAGTTCTTGTCGCTTCTCTTAGGCTGTCCGTAAGAGGGTCTTCCTCTTGCTCTTTTCCCCTCTATTTTTCCTGTTATGGCTAGATTTTCCAATCCGTCTTTTCTTATTAGATTCCAAAGTTAACTGCTAACACTTTTTAACCCTTTCTTTTGTAAAACAACCCTCAACCATAGAAATGAACGGTGCTGACGACCTTTTTTTTTTGCTCGTCATGGTTCCGAGGAGGTGATGACCTTTTTTTGCTCGTCAGCCCGAAACTTGTTGAAATATGTTTATTTGGGAATCTTTTGAGTTGTATGACAAAGATACCTCCTGGTTTCCAAAAGTTTCACTTCACGCTACGCCACTTCCTGACTGACCTGTTTTATTTCCATTCCCTGTATTGTAGCCTGCATTTAGGAAAACTTAGGATTAGATCTCTTAATTAAGGCGTGTGGGTGGCCGACTTAGCGTTTTTCTAAGGTTTTACTATTAGATGGCTATTTTCTTCTCTCTATCTCTCTATTGTACCTTACTTCTTCTGTCTCAGGTACTACCTCGACTTCTATCGCAGGTACTACTGCAACTCCTCTCAGGTGCTACCTCATTCTCTTCTACTTCAGGTACTACCTTGCTATCTCTTATCTCAAATACTAATATATCTTATCTCAGGTACTACCTCAATATCTCTCTCAGGTACTAACTGAATATCTCTCCCAGGTACTACCTCAATATCTCTCTCATGTACTACCTCAATATCTCTCAGGTACTACCTCAATATTGGCCGACTCGGGTACTACCTAGGGATCTACATGACCTTCTCAACTGGCTTCTTTCTCCTTCTAGAGCGACGCAGTCTTATCTTTTGACGGGGCTCAACCCTGCCCCTTAGGAACCGCTTCCGCGGTGGATTGACACTTCCCTAGCGGAAATATAGTACCTGTACGGTACATCTACCCTATCTAGTAGTCCTAGTCAAAACTCAGCTTGCCGGCCTTTTGCCAGTCTAAGGGACCTCTATTTATAGGGCTTTGATACTACCTTAAAGGAGGTGTGCTAAACTGCAACTAACTATCGGGCTATAACTCAATTACGCCCAGTGCCACCTACTGAATATCTTACGCTTAACCTCCCTAGACTTTTATATACTTTAATGTAGTTATTATTACTAAGGGACCTTAATTATTATTATTATTATTATTATTATTATTATTATTATTATTATTATTATTATTATTATTATTATTATTATTATTATTATTATTATTAATTTATTACTTCTATTAACTATATGTCTTACCATCAGCGCCACCTAGCGACTACCAGATAAACTACATTTTTGTACTTTATTATGGGATCTCAGGCTTATCTAGATTAGTTATTATTGTAATTTCGTCACACATTTTGACCTATTGACGTGAAATTATTTATAATGAATCATGGTGGTGCCGGTTGTTATTGGTCCACCCTGTGGTACAGTCTTCATACAAGTCTTGTGACATCAGCAATCGTCCTTGCCGACAAACGAAGAACATCTTGAATTCACCAAGTCGCAACCTTGGAAGATCAGCAAAACCTGAACCACAGTTGGTAATCCTATTACAGATATAAGAATGAATCAATGAAAAAGCGGATGTCACATGCTTCCATCATATCCACAACGATATGATAATTATATTCTTGAATCTAAACTACTTACAGGGATTAAATGAAATGCAGTCTCCAAAATCAGTGAAGGTCTCTTTCAATGCATCTGTTGAGTTGCAAGGTTCATTATTAAATGTACACTGTAACATACATGAAAATAATAGAATGAAATGCTAGACATAATAGCCTGAATTTAAGAGAATTTTCTTACGGTTGTTTAGTCAGTTAATTATTTCTACAAAAAAATAATTTATAGGAAAAGCAAGAACTTTTAAAATGATGGTAGGCCCTAACTGTACAGTATATGATATTGTACCTTGAGCAATATATCTTTCGGATCGGAGGTTACTGAGTTGTAGAATGAATCCCAACTGTCATTCCAAACAATATTTTTAAACAACGTGTAGTTTGGAGGAGAAACGTCGAGTCCGGGAAATGGAGGGTAGACCTGTTTTACAACTTCTATGACGTCTTCTCCTGAAAGATATATTTAAAGATATGAATTTGCAACAATGAATGCAAAGCATTTAAGTTTTTGAAAAATGTTTATTTATTATTATTATTATTATTATTACGACGATTTATTTAGCGCTGCAACATAGTTAAAAACCAAAATCAAAAGCGCTTTGAAAACGCTGACATGTCAATGAAGGTCGGAAGGAGGCGATGTAAAAAATCCACTCGGATGATAGAAGGATCGCGCTGCCGTGAAGAAATCCGATGCGGAATCCTATAGAAGCGGTCCTTTGCGAGAAAACTGCAGCCACATTGACACGCCAACGAAGAACGGAAGATGATGTTAAGAGTCCGCGAGTTGGTAATAGAAGTTATCCGCCCGGTAAGATCTGAGGTGAATTCCGGAGAAGCGGTCTTCCGTAAGAGATTTCGTCACCGAAATCGGCAAATCCGACGAAAATGGAAGTTCTACTCGATCCAGAAGTTCTAGTCGATCACAGTCGCGTTGCCACGCAGCCGCCATCTTTAATGACGAACTTTGTCGCAATAACTCAACAGCGGCGGCGACCGACTTCAACCCACCAGAACGACGTAGAAAAGTGGAGGACGGCAAGAAACTCTACGAAGAACCGATGAGTAGGACGCAGTCTTCGCGCTCCGTACAAGATCCGAGCGCCGAACGTCGGTAAATGCCAAGAACGGCGGCGAATCTGTGGCGCGTACAAACACGTGCTGGCCGCCATGAAGGCGCCAAAACCGGAACCCGGTTATTTGCAAGAAATGACAAATATGTACTGTACACTGAAATGATGACGAAACTCGGAGAAATGATACCCACACGCGTGGATCAGAAGATATTGGAACAGATGGACAATTATACTCACCTCTGTGGTATTATCTTAAACTAGAAGGATGCTCCTCTGGAAGAGGAAATAAATACCATAGTGACAAAAGGAAGGGTCGCCGTAGGAAAAATGAAAATCATGTAGAAACATGATGATGATGATGATGATGATGATGATGATGATGATGATAGTGATGATGATGATGATGATGACGATGACGATTATGAAAATAATAATAATAATAATAATAATAATAATAATAATATAATAATAACAATAACATTCATCATCATCATCATCATCATCATCATCATCATCATGAACTGATTATGGTGGCACATCGTACAAGTACTGCTAGGACACTTATCAACTGAAAATACAGTAGGCCAAATATATTATCTGACAACGAATAATGATCTGGATAACTACGAACAAACAGATCATTTTTCAGTTCTCGTGTAAATGCTTCTAATATTTTTGACATAGTTGTTGATGATGGCAGGATATTCTAAACTTTAACAGCTGACACCGGAAACATGCGGTCGCTAGTGGTAACGCGGTAACGTTTACATAGAACAACGAGAGTAAGACTGGACCCAGATCGCAATCGTCGACGGGAGTCGATGTCAGATATCTTGTAGAAATCAACCGTCAGATAGGCCCTACAATGGCGTCAGACCATGAAGACACTGAATAGGCAAGGGTCGCCAATTTGTATTCAATCCGTTGTTAGAACTCGAAGCCAGTTATGTTAATAGAGAAACGGTGTCAGGTGGTTTGATCCTCTGGCTTGATAGACAAGACGTGCTGCTGTAGTGAGGACAGCCTGAAGTCCGTCAGTAAATTGCCTCGGTAGCTCAGCCAAGAGCACATTTCAATAGTCCAGGCGTGGCATATCCAGAGACACCACTAAGGTCTTTACAACAGAAAGTCAAATTGAGTTCTCTATGCCTCGAATTCTTCTCAGGGTTGAGAAGCAGCAGGATGCCATTTTCTGAACTTGTATTGCCATGGAGATGGTAAAGTCAATGTACAACATTGTACATACCGGTTGTACAGACACGAGCATCCCAAGCAATGTCTTCGGAACCGATGTGGATGGTGATGGCTGGAATTCTGGTATTGGAAGATTGGATATAGGCCGGTAAGAACTAACATCTGATGTGTCAAGTTCAGGTTTCTTCAGGTTAGGTGTAATGTACGCTGACTTAATAGCTCAAGGAACAGTCTTTAATATTCAGTGAATTGTTAAACAACATCGTAATGTACTAATGTATTATAGATGTAAAAACGTTGGAAAAATAATTAAAAAACGTTTATAAAAACGTAAAAAGTCACATAAATAATAAAAACGTTAAATAAAAACGTTACCGACGTTTTCTGTACCAGACCCACCCACGGGAATCAACAGTTAAGCAGAGGCATCATCATCATCGTCGTCGTCGTCATCATCAACGCGTAGCCGGCAAGAACCGTTGCGTCATCACTTTGCCATGTCCATGCCATGGCGGTAGTGGTGATGACCCTGACTACTTCGTCCTCTTGAGTCGGGGATAACGGAAGCGCAGTTGGAGAGCCTCTATATCAGTTGCACCGATATCTCACCTTTTCATTTGTCTAGCCTGTTGCACAGTATAACTAGTTGTGTTTCCACCTCTGTCCGCTAATCCTATCGCTGCTGCCCAATAGGATAGAGTCCGATCGCCTGCCTCCATCGCCGTTGTCCTTGTCTCGTGGATCCTCCACCGATGAAGCCACTGTCTTCCCGTTTCGCCTGCAACCCCAGGCTAGGGGGACTGTGTTATACCCCGCAGTACTGGGTTCATGGCAGGGTTGGACTGGCTTGCCAAAACGCCCGGGAAATTTTGTAACGGCGGCCCACTTTTAGAAATTTGACTGGTTTAGCAAATTTATTAATCTGTTCCAAATGTATTTCAATTTAGAAAACGATCTCTCACAAGCAACTTGTGATGATGATGATGATGATGATGATGATGATGATGATGATGATGATAATGTCAACATAACTTCGTATAAGCAAGACTATGCACATCGAACTTCTGAAGAACACAGTAAAAACAACAAACAATACAGTTTTTGCATTTTGCAAGATTTGCAATTATCTCTTGCTGTCATTGCTTTCGGCTACTGGGACAGTTTCATTGTTTAGGGCATATAGCAGCAGTTCCCGAACTTGTTTCTATGACCCGGTTATTTTTATACTTCTCCTTCGTGACCAAGTAGTATTTTTACCGTTATACTAGCGTAACTAGGCCTATACTAAGTATAGAATAGTATAGATAAAATAAAACATATGAATGTCCATACAGTTTTCACGTATTATAATAAAGAAGCATTCACTGTTACAAAAATGTAAAGAGATCAAGCTAACCAAAAACTTTTTAATGAGAAGTGGGATGATGTTTGTGAGAATAACCAGTTTCGGGTAGTTAATTTTGATATTTCTTAAGAAGCCATTACAAGGTTTTAAAATTGAGCGCCCAGAGGAAAAATTCGAAGACAGTCTTTTTACTATAGCGATTAATTCCCTCTTCCTATTTATGAAGAAATCTATTGACTTACTACTGCATTCCGGATGCTTCAATTCCAAGCGTCGCTTCAATCTTGAAGGCTTCATGGACTCGTTTGAAAGTGCCGTACAACATACTGTATATAGCACATAATCAGAGTCATATTAAGGCGGGGGCTGAAAGGGCTGTAGCCCTTCCCCAGCCCATCATGAAAATAGGCCCACCGATTTTCTAGATAACCTTTTTTTTGCTTGTCAGCACGATTTGGAAGAGAGATAACCTCTTTTTTGCTTGTCAGAGATTTTCAGTATAGGCGACGGCCTTTTTTTTCTCAACCACCCCCTGCCTACTCTGACTTTAATCGGGCCCTGCACATAATGGTTTGTCATCAGCACCCTTTAATCTTTATGAACCAGAATTGTATGTAATCCTTAGAATACTGTCGGGTCCACGACTCATTCATCGTCATTTTTTCGGTAAAGGTAGAAGACTGCACATTGTGTGGCCATTTGTTAGTGCCACTCTCAGAATTTGTACCTGATTGCACATCACTTGATTGTTTATCGGTGCTAGTCAAAGATTTCGTAACCGAATTAGAAAATCCAGTCAGAGCAGAAAAATTAGAGGGGAACAAAGAATAAAGTATGCAGACAGCCTAAGTCCTACGAGTAGCGACAAGAACTAAAGACATCATCGAACGGAAAACCAGAAACAGAGAAAAGTGGAAATCCACGGTCGCCGACGTAGCAATACATGGCACACGAAGAAAAAGCCGTTAGATAACTTCATGTTCATGTTGGTCGCACTATACGGATTATCCTGAATAAAGAATTAGATAACTTGAAATGCGCCTAATAATCGAGCAGGCAGGAAGTCAGACAGTCATCATCGAGTAAGACAAGGCACAGGGGCGGATTAAAGCCGCTCGAGTCCCTAGGCTGAACTGTTATTGAGGCCCTTTTGCTATCCGAAGCAATTTTCCAGAATTCACTTTCTTATTTACCCTCGAGTAAACCGATAATGTGTAAGGAGGGTCCTATATCTGGAATTATTAAATTAAATATTTTAAAGTACAATTCTTGCACTAGTTGACATCACCGCCCACTTCTCCTTTGCAATTACATCTCTCGAAGACTAATTGTCGTAATCATTTTTATGAAATCGTTTTGAACTCTAGAAATATTGTTTTAATTTAATAGTTGATCTATTGTAAAATTCGAACGGAAAATGCTATTGTAATTATCTAAATAGGTTTGCACGTGGGATTAATACCCCCAATCATTCGGTAGACATTGACATCGCCGCCATTAAAGTAGTTCGCACTCAAGAATAATCGCTTCAAATTAGTAGGTAGGGAATGATAGACATTTGTAGCAATGGACATTTTCAATTAAAAATTGGTATATTAACCTATAGCTTAGAGCAGTAGACAGACAGCTGAAATCGAACATCAGACAGCCGCTACCGAACGACGGACAGCCAACAGCAGAGATCGTACAACAACAGCAGTCAACGAACTATCGGCGGAAGCGGCTGGACTCAGTAGCAACGTAGCAACCTAATAGCTGTCTCGTAATAAAGAAGTTTTAAACAGAACTCTGCGTTGTCGTCGTCGTCAACCGTACCTCGAAACAGCTCGCAACAACTCAGCTCAGCAGCACCCTTACAAATGCGATAAACGACAATCAACAAACAACTTAAGCAACCCAAACTATAAATCGAAATAAATACCAGTTAGATGCAAGATTAGACCGTACGTAGCCCTATCTACGAATTTTATTTTTGACGATGAAATAGTATAAATACGCGTACGTTAAAAGTCCCGTACGTTGGAAATACGTTGTCTAAAATAATTGAACCGAAATGTTAAAATTTAGTTTGAAACATTTACTTGCCGAAGTTGCCATACTATACTTTAAATCTAATTCGACGTTGGGACAGTGTCAACTTGTCAATGTACTTTACACCAGACGTCAGTTGGCTTCCTTAGACTCTGAATGACCGAGGCAATTAAATACCTAAGGCATGGCAGGAACCCTTCTTTTGCATGCAGGTCACGTAGGTGTGGCTATGTGGCGTCACTGGGGGATTAGGGCGACTGTTGCTACTGAGAAACCGTATGTAAGAATGTAAATGGTACATTTTCTTTTATAACAACTTTATTTCTTAAACTTTACAGACAGTGTTTATTCTAGGCCTTCTTAGGGGGATTTCCCCGCCCCAAGTTTGAAAATTCCCCTATTTTTTTAGATTTTGGCTGGGAAATGAAAATTCCCCCCCCAAACGTGTGGAAACTCAAACCTTGTCCCCCAAACATTTCAAAATCCCCCCAATGTCAAGGGGGCTAGAATAAACACTGCTTTACAGACGCTTCGAAATACCAGCCACCTACCGGTATGAATGTGCAATATTTGATTTTGTAAAGTTTTAGATTGAGAAACCAACTAAAAGCATTACAACAGCCAGAAAAAGCGTGTTTAAATGTATCTAAGAATGCCTTAGGCGCTGTAGTAGAGAAATGACTGAAAGCAATTATTTAAAAAGCAATTTTCTAAATCACCAATGTAAAATCTCCGGTATACGAACACATTTATTACATCAATATTTCAGTTTTGGACAAAATTTAGTTTCTAATCAGTTTCAGGTTTAGGGTTGCAAATTATAGTTTCTATTCAGTTCCTGTGTTCCTGCAGACTAGACTAAGACTTAAAATAGACAATGAGTAAATGAATGCAATAATTCATTGATTGACATGTTCATGTTGCCAGCATCGTCTATGCTTTCATGAACACATACCTTATACATGGGATATTAATAGTTTTAAAATTAGTTGAAAAATATAACTATTTTTTAAAAGTTAAGTTAATTATATTAGAAAGTTAGCTTGCAACTAAAAGCTTAACTGCTTATTTCTAGTTTAAGTTTAGTTGTAGCTAAACTAAAGGCTTTTAAGTGACTTCACTTGTTGCTTCAAGTTGACCACTCCTTGTGGAAGTGTTTGACAATGCAATGGTTCATTGATTGACATGTTCATGTTGCCAGCATCGTCTATGCTTTCATGAACACATACCTTATACATGGGAGTGGTGGGCATTACATAAGGGGTGGGCATTCAGAATGGGCAGAGTTATTAGTAGAGTTCCTCAGGGCTCAGTGCTTGGGCCATTGCTTTTTCTAATATATAACATAATATATGTATAAATTATATCGATGAGGGATTACTATCTAAAATTTCAAAGTTTGCCGATGATACAAAGATGTGCAGAAATATAGACTCTGAGGATGATGCTCAAATTTTAAAGAAAGATCTAAGGAAATTGTTTCAGTGGTGTTGTCTGTAGAGTGGCAGATGCTTTTCATTGTTGATAAATATTCCGTAATGCATGTTGGGAAATCTAATAATGGTAATGAATATGCTTTAAAAAAAGAAAGAGACTTGGGAGTAATCATCCATAAAAGTATTAATTCATCTCTACATAATAATGGTCAGCTTGTCGTCTACATACTTATGAAACTCAGTGGCATCGATGTTTGACAAACACGTCCCATTAAGTATATCATAATTGACTTCCAAAGTATAAATATTGTGGCGAACCGGGCCTTATGTACTACTTTCCCAGGATGCCTGACGCCCGGCTGCTACATAGGATTAGATCTCTCAATGAAGGCGTGTGGGTGGTCGACTTAGCGAATAGAGAAGCTTTGGATGGTTCATGGAACTCTGAAGCAAAAAGAGGGCGTCTTGCCTTGGAATTAAGAGCAAGCGACCGAGGGCCGTCTGTAATTCTGTAATTCTGTTATTTGGCTGGACATAAGCACCTCAAGGAAGATAGATGAGTGGTAATATCATTGGGCAGGCACGCCGACGACACGGGTTCAATCCCGTAGGAGCCCCTAAGGTCGACTCAGCCTTAATCGCTAGAGGGCGGTAGTAACATCAAAAATGAGTAGCAATGGCAACATTGCGATAGTAACCATAGGTTCGGCGGAAGAGACTGGCCACCGTCCGCCGATGTATGGCTTAGCCACCTATGGGCTGCTGGCTACTAAATACGAGGATCAGCACCGGACCCTACGGGCGGGAGCCTACGGGTGAAAACCTTTACTTTTACTAAGCACCTCAAAGGCGGATGAAACTTACAGCGCTGCGCCCAGCAAGATGTCGTCTTGAATACTGACCCACGAAAAGCGATCCAAGGATGTCTTGGTTATCGGTATTGGACTTCAGTGGATAGCTACGCATTTGCAAACCACTCTAATATATATATATATATATTACTTATAGGTATATATATGTATATTTTACAGTATATATATAGTTCATAACTGTCGCTTCTTAATTTGCATTTCCAAACCACACTAATATATATATATATAATATTAAGATCCTTATCTGTATGTCTCTCTGTCTGTTACATTCAAGCGTTCTGATTGGTTGACTATTGGTAGACGGTTTACCCCTTACGTCGCGATGCGTTGGTGGGCGATGTTCGAAGACGACGTTGCTATTGGTAACCAAACGGTTTAGTCGAAGAAGCGTTTGACGAAGCGTACGTTCAATTGTTCATTGCAGCGTCATAATGTGTACAACGTCGCGATGCGTTGGTGGGCGTAGCTTGAGGAAGTTGCGCAATTTTAGAGTACACAAAAATCAATGCTCACAAATGGTCACAACTGCGTGATTTTAACTACTGAGCATCTTTCTACTTGATAAAAATATAGTTAACTACTGAGTTAAGCAATTTTTCCACAAAGTGACGTTATTAACTAATTGTATGTTGTAACTAATTTCAACCAGCGCAGTTAACTACTTTGCAACTACTTTTGACCCTGCAACGCTCAAATAAAAATATCCATTGTCCTCAATGTCTTCTTTTTTAAACACCACACAAACACTTGCATCAAGTTCTGAACATCAATTCTATCAATATAAGCTGCTTCTCCAGCAGTTCTGCTTATGGCTTTAATGTAATGAATGATTACTCAGTTCTTACAGCAGCACCACAGTCAACAATGAAGTTTTTATCATCACTGGCATCCTTCTTTTTACGTTGGTTCACGAAACAGCTGATTGACTAATTTCACTATTCATATTTAATGATATCTATGAGTTATTAAGAATTAATCTGTTAATTCTGTTAACTTTTATTACTATTATTAATTATATGGACTCAGTAAACAATCCCGAACCTGTATTTTTGGTACTACTAAAAATATTTCCTTGTCAGTATGAGACCCAAATCAGGAATAGAAAATTCATATTACTGGAAGGTAAAGTATTCTGGCACCCATCGACTGCTGACCTTGGACATCACTATATGATCGTGCAAGTGGGCAAACAACACCCAGGGCAGGCATGAGTTACATCGACGATGTCCTCCGCTACATGACAAACTCATCGAAGAGCTCACTGAGAAGCCTGGCGTCAGCATTGTTGGCCCAAAGCTTTTTAAGCAGAAAATGAATGTTTTAACAAAAGTAGTTGACCCCACAGCCAACAGTTAACTACTTTAACCTTGATAACATTACTTCTTCAAGAGAAAGTAGTTAAACTACTGTGCTCCAATTAAAATCCATGATTTTGGCACGTAGTTACTAACTACTCTGTAACTACTAAAGTGGTTGAAATTAAACTACAACACACAGACAGATAGTTACCTAAAACAGGCATAACTACTGTCCTAGCATTGACAAAAATACGTAGATAACGTCACAAATGGTCACAGTTGCGTGATTTTAACGTACATGAGCATCTTTCTATATATACTATATATATATATATATATATATATATATATATATATATATATAGTTCATGATTCTGTCGTTTCTTAATTTTGCCCGGCGTTGCTGTTTTGCAAATCCGACATGCAGGCATTTAAGTAGGTTGTTCTATCGAATGCTGAAGTGCAGTAGCGCCACCTAGTGACAATATTGCATAACTAATCAATATTTCAACCAATACGACACCAACCAATTGTCCAACAACGCAATATACAGGAATATCCTCACACGTTGTTCATATAACGAGGACAGCATAAATAGGATGATGTGTCAAATTTGGTTTAATCACATATTTTTATACGTACCGTATGCATTCAGTTTCTGCTTGCTGATCAACGTCCCAGAACAGAGAGTTACCGTTGGAAAACGAAGAGATTCATTGTAGCGAAGTTCGTAATTGACTTTAGTTGGATATGATAAGTAGTAGACAACGCGACTCTGTATTTGATACACCATGAAACCGACGCCAAACAGCAGAAGTATCGCCCACTGCAACTTCCTTAACGAGGCTCCAAAATAATCTGAAGGAATGGCCAACTTATATAGACAAATAATTGACCCTTCATTTGCAAAGTTTATCAAATGTTCTGAGAATTTTCTGTTGGCAGCTTTTCTTGACCCAGAGCTTTCATATTTCTGCTCATTTTCTACCGATTCATTCGTTTGGACATTTACATCTTCATTTCTTCTAGCTTCATTTTCTAAGTTCATAATCGTGTCCTCAATTTTACAGCATTGTGTTTCTTCAATTAGATCTGTATTTGTGATATTTTCAGTTTTTAAATGTTGAGCCATCTTGTTTGTATAATAATTATTTATCCATCTGCTGGACTTGAGCAACTTGAATTCAAATGTCTTGCTTCTGTTGTTGCATTTAGTGATATCTTTCCATTTATAAGTTACGATGCACTAAGTCAATATCTCATAAAGAAATCCGATTGGTTGGATGGGCTTCGGGCTTACTGCACGGAAGACCACATCAACTGTTTTCTGAACAAATCAATCTATTATATGGTCCAGGAAACATAATAGACATATCAGCAGTGCTGAAAGTCAGCCGGAACGCACCGGAACTGAGTTCCGGCACCTTTTTGACCATGAAATTTTCCCCCCATAATTTTTCAATATTTGTTCAAATATTGTAAAAGCACCGCGTACTTGTTGAAAAAACTATTAAGCTAAGAAATAAAAAGCGCTATAGAAATGTTAATGATGGCTACCCATAGTTCGTTAGGGTTAGGGTTAGGGTTGCGCCTTAGAGAGTTCCTGCACCTTTTTTCACAGACTTTCAGCACTGCATATCAGTAACAATAAAGAGCAATTATGAAACTAATAGAAATAAATTATGTAAAATTCAATTCATAACTCAGAGGGTATGGAAGTAAACTCGCTCCAAAATATAAAAAAATGAAGCTTAAAAATTAGTACAGCTCGAACAACAAAATTTAACTATTTTACAAATTGTGGACTTCTTGGGATTGGCATTTCTAGCGGATCAGTTGTCTATCTTGAAAATTGAAATATACTGCCCTGACTTTCAGAGCGAAGCCACACTTTGGTTAACATTTTAACTACTACTATCATGGCACATGCGACTTACTTATCAAAATAATAATACTAAGCACTCGTTGTCATCGCTGGAGTTCAATATGCTCAAACATTCTGACGATTGATCTCGCATTCAAAACAGCGATACGAGTGTATGAATGGCAAACAGAATTAGTATACAATAAAACCAAGTGCTTTGTTATTAGGCGGTTCTAGAATTCATTGAATACCGAGGCAGTGACTCGTAAAACTGAGTAAAACGGCTTAGAATACCACCTGATGGTGATTGTTTACTGTTTCTTTTAGGGGCTAAATTTGTTGCATTGAAAACGTCGTGCATGTAATTTCAATGTTTTTCAAAAATGACCGTTATTATGATTGGTCAATTTAAAGAAATTCATTTCTATAGTCACATTAAGGTTAAGGTACTTTCCCGTTATCCGGACCCCAGTGAAGAGATACTAAGAAATGCTTAGGGTTAGGGTGGCGGTTAGGGTTAGGGTTAGTGTTAGGGTGAGAGTTAGGGTTAGGGTTATGGTTAGGCTAAAACTCTAACACTCATCCTAACCCTCACCCTAACCCTAACCCTAATATCTCTTCACTGGGGTCCGGATAACGGGAAAGTACCAAGGTGAACTATTGTGAACCAGCGACAAGTAGAAAGAAGTTCAGAGATCGGCCGATGTAGTCAACAAGGTCCTGTGTTTGACCCTGCCATCCGACTCCCGGCTTCAATCTGAATCGGTTCCATACCGGACAGGAGCTCTGCTCCGTCATCCTTCACAAATGGAAAACCGCAGCATCATATAATAGCCAAGTGGAGAGCTCCATACGATTACTAACATCGCGGAGTCCTGTCCATGCTAAGAAACGGCGGTCTTCAACTGATTAACTCCCCAAACGATCGTGCTATAATTTGGGTGGATACAATTGCGACAAAAACACTCGCTTGCTCGCTCGCTCGCTCGCTCTCGATAGATAGATAGATAGATAGATAGATAGATAGATAGATAGATAGATAGATAAAGGTCCAATATCTTGTTTTGACTGATAAATGGCATGACATTTGCCTTTGCCTTCGCAGCTTTGTTTACTTCATGATCTCCTTCACATGATTTGTATGGTTGGATCAAATAAGTATAATTTATTATGTATTATGCCTCATGCGCTGACAATTATGTTGGTTGTCTCTTTTATCATTTGGATTGAATTTGAATTTCTTCGCTGCTGACAAGATGTAAGTGTGTGTATTTGCATTTCAGTGACCAAGCGTCAATATTTTGGATGCTATTATAAACTTCGAGATTTCGCGGCACATCTGTGCTATCGTACCAAGCTGAAAATTGACTATTGATTGTTTTCCTTACATTTGAATGCGTTGAAACATAATACATATGTTGATCAATATACAGTATTTAGTGAAGCCGCCGTGCCGTACACTTAGATAGTCTTTAAAACCCACATATCCATTGATATTACCCTATACATTGTTTTTGCTGCTGAATACAAATAACATCGGGTCACGAAAATGATTAGTCAGCTATGTAATTAATTAATTGACATTAATTGTAATGCGCTTGCTAACATTAATTGATTATGTGCAATATAAATAGTTAATTAAATTAAAATAATAAAATAAATTAAATAAAATAAATACAATGGCTAAAGATTTAAAAAGATAAAAACAAAAAAGAACGGTTCTTTCGAAGAACTAAAATGCACCAAAGACGCATACTTGAAGCACAAAGAAGACATGGACAGGATTATTGACGGTGCTCTTTGTTTCGCAATTGTAGACGAGAAGAACGAGAAAGCCCTTTCAACGACAGTTACAACGAGGAGGCCAAGTAGCCATGGATTGGTTGCGTGAACACAATGACGTTCATGACATCGACGAATCATTTCAAGCACACAAAGGCCACACACGGTCAGAAACAGTTCCAGACGGCGACGTGCTTCTCATCGGCTGGAGAGGGAGATCAGGTTATCGAAAAATCACTTAAGTGTGACGCTTGTAACGAGGCTTCTGTGAACTCACGAAGAGGCCGAAATACGCGCAGCGGCTCGCACTTGTCATTCTAACATTTTCGAAACAACAGGAGACATTAAACCATTTTTACTAATTAAAAATTCAGTGTTGTTTCAGTTAACTTTAACTGTAACCGAAATATCAGTTAACTGAAAAATAACAATTCAGTTAACTGAAACTGAAACTGTAACTGAAAAATGTCAATAACTGTAACTGTAACCAGTGGCGGCTCTAGGATTTGGCAAGTGGGGGGCCGTTGGGGTGGCAACTTTTAATCATGGGGGCCAACCATTTGTTGTTTAATGTATGTAGCATTAAGTATAGGGTCCAACTGGGGGGCCACTGGGGGTGGGGCAGGCTCTCAATAGGGGGGCACGGGCCCCCTGGCCTCCCGGTGGAGCCGCCACTGACTGTAACCGAAAAATAAATAACTGAAATAGATAAACTAACTGAAAAATAATTGTATATATAGTTGCGTTTATATCTGTTTTTTCCGAGAGATTTGGATATTTTCAATGTTGTAGCGATAACACATGCATATTAAAATATTTAGGCCTACATATCAGTAGATTATTCAATCAATTAGAGAGAGCAGGGTGATTGTGTATTAAGAAAAACGTCAAAACTTCATTAATGTGTTCAATGGCGATTAACTGAATATAACTGAAAATAACTGAAAAATAAATAACTAACTGAAACTGTAACTGAAAAATGACAATAACTTTAACTGTAACTATAACTTAAAAATAATTTCAATAACTCTAACTGTAATTGTAACTGAAAAATAATCAATAACTGGAACAACACTGTAAAAATTTGATAACTCTATTGCTGATCAAATACAATGGTTCATTACTATTTTATTGAGTTATTTATTGTTGGTTGTTTAAAATGGAAGAGGCAGGCCCAGAAAAAATAGATAGACAAAATAGACGAAGATCTGAAAGAAAAGCACTGACAATATTAACGTCAGCCAAAAATGTCTGAAAATATTTTCTCACTAACTATAGCCATTAATGAGTTGGCAAAGAACAATGATGATGATGATGATGATGATGATGATGATGATGATGATGATGATGAATTACACTTTACTACACCTTTGGTGTATATTTCATGACTTTCATGACTTTTTACGTAGGCCTACTATACGAGATATACCTACTACGAGGTATACCTCATTGAGTAATTTTTTGATACTGATTACAGATTTAACTTTACATTTTCCCGTTAAGTAGAGTTTTTTGAAAAAAAGTCTAAATTTATATTAAAAATCGCCAAATTTTTAATAGATTTTAGTATAAATGTGAGTGCTGAGACAACTGCATGTCAGTTACTAATGACCTTCTGAGGCTAAAATCGATGTATAAAAGCTACGACTCGAGTACAATTCATGATAGAGTCTCGCTCGTCAAAAATACTGGAGGTAAATCAATTTTCTGTGTACTGATGCGCTCAGGCATGTCCAGGCATTACAATATACTGCAAAAGGCGACTTGCAGGTTACCTTGAAAACCTACGTGATACAGAACATTTACAAGACAATTATTGTCCAAAAGGGCAAAAATGTATTTGCACAGTTTAACAAAGTATGGAAAAGCAGACATTAGCTACAAAATAAATCTTGGAATCACGAGCACCTCTATCTCGAGTATCACAACTTATGCTCAAGAAACCAAAACAATCAGTAAAAAGACGAAATAATAACAATGGCTATTGAAATGTACTGTTATAGATAATAAATAATTAATAATAAGCAGATTGCAAAATACCAAATATAAAAACCAGGAACATGGTAAACATCAAAGAAGGCTTCGAGCAAAGATAATGACAAGAAATCTAACCCTCTTTGGGCACATATAGCCTATGCGGAAGCCAGACGATCGAATAATAAAGAACCTACTATTCGGAACAATGGAAGGAACAGGAAAGAAAGGAAGACCAAAATGGACGATATCCGCAACTAGACCCAGTTAGACATCCAAGAAACATCGCACAGGAAATAAAAATAATTATGATGATGATGATGATGATGATAATAATAATAATAATAATAATCTTAACTAATAAAAATGAATGTTCCTTTCTACATAATGGATAATCTTTGCAAGTTCTTGACCGAGTTCTTCGAAAATTTAAAAAAAACTTCTTCCGTTCGATTATGGGATGGTTTCTATTACACGCCTTAGTCATATTTAGAATCATCTGCATTTGAATTTAAGCGAGCGAACGCAAGAAACAACATGGATTTAAAATGCATAGGCTCGGCTAATCACCAAGAGTACCATTGCTATTAAAACAACTTCAAACTTAATAAATAATTGACGTAAAAATCAACGCAACTCTAAATGTTCGAATAAAGTATTAATTGTCAAAAATCGATCTATACAAGTGAGAATGCTAAATGGACAAACAGAGCAGTTAATTAGCACTCTTGAAAGCCTGCTATAAACCAGTAGAATATTAGATTCGATGACAAATTAATCATAGATTTAAGGAGCCATGCAATTACTTTACAATCGAGATTTTACTTACTTCATAATTACTGGTTTGGACGGTGACGCAGACTAGGAGATTTTGAATTTTGATCAGTTTAATTTTTTAACCTGTGAATTTCTAGTTATTGTTAGGGTTACCATAATTGTCAGATGGAAAAAGAGGACACTTTCCGGGCCCCTGGACAGAGTAGTCGCGGACACGCTGTGTCCCTGAAACCAGGGATATTTTGACACCCCTAACACCCCCAAACCTCCCAATCTGAGACCGGCACCCCCAATCGAGGGATATTTTGAAACCCCCTAACACCCCAACACGCCCCCCCCCCGAACTTGAGACCGACACCCCCTCCCAATCTGAGCAAGGGATGACCTTTTTCAGGCTTTTTTGGATACTTCATAAGGTTTTTTGCTTGCCAGACTTTTTCCAAATTCTGACTCCCCGAATTTTCCCGACACCATCCCCCCAAATTCACAATCCTAGAAATAACTCTGCTAGAAAATCGTCAAATCGTACCAATATTGGGTGCTGTACAAATACTAACAAATTTAATATACAAAAGTAGGGCTATCTCATTCTGAGTCATTATTGTCAATATCGTCAGATTGCGCCCGGGTCTGAGGCTTGGCGACGGACAAAAACGCCGTGTTAATACAGTTAGTTAGTTAGTTAGTTAATATGCCAACTTATATAGCGCTATAGTGACAGCAGGCCAAGATCAAGAGCGCTTTACAGATTACACTTAAATGAGATGTTAAACAAGTGCGTCTTTAGTCTGGTAGCAAACATTTCTAGACTAGTCGCGTTAGTCACAAAGTCGGGCAGCGAATTCCAGAGGAGGGGATTCCCCCGGGTGAAAGACCTCTCCCCAAATTTCACTGTCTTAAATGGAGGGGGTACAACCAATTGGACCCGATTACATGAACGAAGCTGCCGCCGACAGTCAGTAAGCGATGGCCTATGCACAAGTTCAGCCAAGTAGACTGGGCAGGCGGGATCATTGAGGGCCCGGAATGTCAGGCAGCATCTCTTGTAGATGATGCGCTCAGGGATGCGCAGCCAGTGCAGCTTGTCCTTGAGTAAGGGGGTGACATGCTCGCCCCATCTGACACCGTAGATCATGCGGGCAGAAGCATTGAGGATCATCTGCAGACGGCTCAGTTGGGCATCTGGTAGGCCAAGGAGGAAGTTATTATATAGTATTCCATGCGCTAAATATCGGAAGGACCAAAACCCGGACAAACCCGGACTTTGTCTGAAAAGCCGCTCGGACGCCCGGACAGGGGTCCAAAAAGAGGATATGTCCGGGGAAACCCGGACGTATGGTAACCCTAATTATTGTGTTTGCGAACTTTTAAACATTATTCGTTATTTTTAATTCGTCCTTTTGCGCTTTATGTCGGTATATTTTTGCTATTATTTTGTTTAACTGTGCTTGTCAACTTTAGTAAGTAAAATATCGTGGATTTATATAGTGCCATGGAAGCAGCACAACAGTAGCTGCTTATTCTTAGGCGCTCAGCCTTTCTTAAAATAGCTATGGGGAAGATATATAATCTTTATTCGTTACAAGTACAGCATCAACAAAGTAGTACACAACCAAAGATAACACAAATCAACTGAACAAAAACTAAATAAAAAAACTAATAATGAACTAATAAACTAAGCACAAACTTTGCACAATGCAGCCTCTGCCCTCAGACAAGTTCTAGTAATACACTCAGCAAAGTACAATGACTTCTCATATTTATTAACAAAGGATGCTTGTCGCTTTTTTACAGCAACGTGCATACTTTCCAAACCCGTCAAAACTCTGATATAATCAACATTATCTGCCTCATATGTTTTACAAATTTTACACACAACAACTTGAATCAGTCTGTCGAGAGCATTAAGAGTACTTTTGTTTGGACATGTGGCTTCCATGCCATACAATACAATAGGTAGACAGTAGCTCTTTACCAGGTTAACGCATATTAATTCAGACGCGGCAGCTCTGCAGCGACTATACAAACAGTTAAACGTACGAAAAAAATAATTTAACTTCCGAAATAGATAATCCGAAGTGCCTGCCCTTTTTCAGTGTCATCCCAAGGTACCTAATTTCCTCCACAAATGGCAAGGCAACACCATCCAGGACCAATGCAGCACATGATCAGCCAGGCAATAGTCAACATCCGAAGGACAGTGAGGCTAGGTTGTTACAGCTATGGAGGAAATGATTTAAGAAAAGGGAAGGATTTAAGATTAGACCTGAAGACTTGAGGAGATAATGCAGGAATTATAGGAAGTGGGGACTCAAATTTTATTGTTTGAACGTGTTCAAGTGTGCGGAGGGAAGCTGGGATCGTGTTCCAAAGTTCAGGTGAGGCGTATGAGAAGGCACGGTTGCAAATTTTCAGGGATGACTGGTTCAGTGGGCGTGACAGAGATGATGTAAGATGATGAACGTGTGGGTCGAGGAGGCTGAGGGGTTAATAGTGATCTAAGGTAGACAGGTTTTGATGACTGAAGTGAGCTATGTGTAATTGTTATTATCTTATATTGGATACGTTCTGTTATTTTAAGCCAATGTAATGATTTTAGTATGGGTGAAATATGGGAGAATTTAGGTGACATAGTAGCAGCGCGAGCCAATGTATTTTGTATTGATTGCAATTTGTTGACCTAAAACTTCGCTTTATCAACTTGCTACATTATCGCCCACTTCATTGCCGTCATAAATTGCACTTCAATGCCACAACAACTGAAAAATTTGAAAATCCCACACTGATTTTAGCCTCTGACACAGTAATAACCCCGTTCCAACTGTAAAAAATATTGGATTTACTTTTGACTATTCTCTAAATTTGTAAGCTCACCTATACCAACTATCCTATAGACCTGCTATGCTCACTTCCAAGATCTAGGCTACGCCGCCTTCGTCCCTACCTTGATGTTAAAACTGCTTCCACTATTGCCATTTCAATAGTTCACTCTAAGTTATACTGCTACAACTCACTGTTTCACAATATTCCAAAAGCTTCCATAAATAAACTCCAATCGATTCATAATGCCTTAGCTCGAGCAGCCACCAAATCACCTAACTTCTGCCTGATTACACAGATTCTCAAATCTCTATCTACACTGGCTGAAAATAGCAGAACTGATTTTTATCTGGAAATTTAGTTCCATGCTTTGTACAGGAATTTTACAATTTCTTTAGAAAATGACTCGAATAATTAATCCAAAGTCAAATGATTCGCTTTATATATACACAAGCTAGCGTAATGTAACTATTGAGGCCTTAGTAATCTGCCTCTGCACTAGTTCGCTAGTCTGCCATTTAACCGAAGACGTTTTCGGACTGCAGTCTGTTAAAGATTATAACCTTGCTGTTATAAGTCATCACAAATAATAAATATTGCTATATTAATCTCTGACTCATTCACATAAGGCTTCCATATTACTAGCCACATTCCGCAGTAAATGCTCTGGTGCCTATTATAATATAATATAATTAAATTTTGTCCTAGCAACATTAATTAATGTTGCTAGGACAAAATTTTGTCCCCATGACATTTTGTCCGCGGACATTTTATCCGGCCACGCTATTAATTGTTAGCCTTATTCTTTTGATCAAGATTTTCTATAGTTTTAAAGCAGCGGTTCTCCTCAGAGTGCCCCAAGCACGAACCTTCTTATTCCTGAAACGAGATTTCAAGTCAGTTGATTCTTTAGAAAAGGCGCTATACAAATAAATAATTAATCTGTCACATTACACTGTACTTGCAAAAGGCGATTAGACTTAAGAAGTAATAAAAATGCACGCATCAGACAACTGCGAAACTCTGAATTGGCTAATCTACAATGTAATTAAGCGACCTAAACAGAGGCGTAGCCATGAATTTGATTTGGGAGGGTATAAATATTTGGGAGAGGGGTATGGGGGTATAAACCTTAACTATAAAACATTTAAACTGCATTTAACCACATATAACCACATATAAATCACATAAAAAGCTTTAAGGTAGACTGATTTTGGGGGTATATATACCGATATACCCCCCGTCGCTACGCCCCTGGACCTAAACTGATCGACTACAGAAATACCACAGTTCTCCAATAACTGCTTCAGCCTGATGTAAAGCACTTACAGGACCGACTTATCGCATGTCGCCGCCTGGTGAACGTTTTGGAAAATGTCTCCCATTGGACTGTAACGACACGCCTTTCTATGTATCGCAATTATGTGGCTACACCGTAGGTGGACTTCACCCCCGCGTGTGCTACACTCATGTAGTAGAGATTGAACCTCTTACTCTAGTACCCAGGATGCCTAAATCCAACCTCTCTACACGGTGCTAACTCTAGGCACGTATATGGTCTCTTAGCTTTGTGGCTAAGACTTGATCCAAACTCACATATGTACTCTCTTCCTACATGTACTCAATTTCCTACATGTACTGGTTTCCAAATGTACTTATCTCCAAACTATACTCAAATGCCAACCTCATGTATATGTATTCTCTTCATGTACTCCTGTACTCGTGTACTCTACCAACTTATCCAAATGTACTCATGTACTCGTGTACTCTACCACAATGTACTCGTGTACTCTATCAACTTATCCAACACGAGACAAC
Source organism: Metaphire vulgaris (assembly GCA_018105865.1). Classification (NCBI taxonomy): domain Eukaryota; kingdom Metazoa; phylum Annelida; class Clitellata; order Crassiclitellata; family Megascolecidae; genus Metaphire; species Metaphire vulgaris. Next base: position 4,594,724 of record CM030863.1, on the reverse strand, counting down.
CTTCTGCTTCGACAGCTCAACTACACTGTCCCGTCCAGATCTCAGCTCTGGCTTATCTAACCACAACCGGCTCCTACCCTCCTTCGCTTACTCAATTCTGATTGGCTAATCCCGACCAGTGATGCCAGTCAACTTTTCCAATGGCGTCTTCAAAAAGCCCAGAAAAGACAGATTTGCAAATCAGGCTCTAAAGCTCTAATGATCCTCTCTCTAATCTTTCGTCACTGGGACTCTGCTATATAAAAATCATTAAAAATGCACTGTCGGTCTATGTATTTATTAAACATTCAAAACTATAGTCTAAATTAAACTGAAATATTCGAATAACAGCGTAATATAATCATATGAGAAAGTTAAAAACGAACTCTGGGAAATTCAAAAAGTGTCAGACTGTCAGTGACATAATATTATGTATTCATGTAAAATCTGTTACATCACATGTGTAAAATGTTCAATCTTCATAATGCATTGCTATTAGCAGTTTGGGTTAGGGCTAGGTAACACGGGAGTCTGGAGACTGGAACAGTTAAGTCCTAATCATTCCCGCTTCGTCCCTGTCTTCGCCCCACCCCCCGAGCTAGAGTCGGTACTCGGTAGCATGGTGTCAGAAGCAGTCACCACTGCCCACCAGCAGCAGATACAAGAAACTAGATCATCAGGTCATCACTACATTCATCAGGTAATCCGATACAAAAATTCAGCAAACCGGTATGTGACCCAGATCCTTTGCTTAGCCACACTCCATTAAGGCCATCCTCCATTAAGGCCCTGCAGGCCTGCAGCCCTGCAGCCCTGCAGCCCTGCAGCCCTGCAGCCCTGCAGGTGACAGGTCCAATGGACAACGTGTCAACGTCAGTTAGGTCAGTAAGGTCACAGCGGGAGTACAACTGGAGTAATTACTGGACAGACAGTTGAGACTTGAGAACTTGAGACAAGCTCAGACAAGTGTCATGAGACAACGGCTCAAAGGAAATGACTCAGATTCACAAAAACATATGCTTTTCAAGAACTTTTTAAAAAAGCCCAGATTCCGCCAAGAAAGCCCAGCTCTCCAGACGAAGTCCGAAAAGCCCAGATATGGGGAAAAAAGCCCAGCACTGGCATCGCTGATCCCGACTCCTGTAGCCTACTTCTCATGTATCTCTCAGACTATTTCTGTCTGACTCCATCGGCCTCTGTCCGTCTGACTCATCGGCCACGCTCACTGTAAAAGTCAATACTTATGATATTCCCTAAACTAAATACAGTGGTGTGCTAAGACTCAAATCGTCCATCTGCTATAACTTCCCACTAACTAAAGCCTTCTACTTATAATTCTATACACAATCTCTCTAGGCTCTTTACTTATTTATCATACGATTATTATTACTAAAACGTCCTTAACATTATTATTATCGACATACTCTTTATTCCACTACTTAAACTAACATAAGCGCCTCCTAGCGATTACTTAAACATACTACTTACCCTTAAGCCTTTAAACTAATATAATCATATCTACAATTTCGTTACATTGTAGATATGATGTAGTTCTCCAATAACTGCTTCAGCCTGATGTAAAGCACTTACAGGACCGACTTATCGCATGTCGCCGCCTGGTGAACGTTTTGGAAAATGTCTCCCATTGGACTACATCACAACGGTTACCACAACTGTGTCAACTGAAATGTGAAAATTCCACAGACTACATTTCGCAGTTGTCTTATGTGTGTATTTTTTAAAATTACTTTTTAAGTCTAATCGCCTTTTGCAAGTACAGTGTAATGTAATGCAACTGATTAATTACTAATTTTGAGCAACTTTTATTTTGAGTCGGCAACTGACGAATACAACTGTACTTTTCAATGTGTGCGCGCCTTAGCCTTAAATTCCCTAGATGGCGAATCAGCGTGTCCGAGTTGAATACAATTGCATACTTATTGGCGCGCAGAGACTGGTGGACGCCCGGGAGGGGGGCGGGAAAGTAAATTTGGATGCTCCATCGGGTGGATGCCCGGGCCGCCACCGCTCCGCCAGCTTCCCTCTGCACGCTACTGTTATTATTGAGCAGTTTTAATACCAAGGTAGGAACGTGGGCGGAGATGATCCCGTATGTGAACAAAACAGGTTTTTGAAAGTTGTGATATGTGAGCACCAAAATCTAGAGAAAATATTTTCGCAGTTGGGACAGAGGTTATTATTGTGCCCGGGACCAAAACCAGTGTGGAATTTTCATATTTCAGTTGTTATGGTAACCGTTGTGATGTAGTTCAATGGGAGACATTTTCCAAAACGTTCACCAGGCGGCGACATGGAATAAGTCGGTCTTGTAAGTGCTTTACATCAGGCTGAAGCAGTTATTGGAGAACTGTGGTATTTCTGCAGTCGATCAGTTTCTTTGTGGCATTGATAAAGTTACAACTGAACAAAACAAACTTTGAAATCAACAAAATGTTTGGCGTTACTGAGATTTTTATTATTTATTATTAATATTTTATTAATATTTACTTTTAATTTTTTATTTTATTTTATTTTCGTTTTTTATTCTATTTTTATTTATTTTTATTATTTATTTCATTTTATTTTATTTATTCAATTTTTTAAATGCACGAGATTTTTCTTACTTACTTACTTACTTAATGAACCAGTCGAAGCCAGCTATTAATTGTTATTACTGTTATTCTTCTGTGCTTCTTAGCTAAATTCAGGGTTTGAAGTTCATCAAATGATGTTCACAGGGTTCACGATAACTTATCTCTTGTTCCGGGTATGATAGTTAGTATGAACGCTTAATAAATAAGTAATAACATTAGCTGCTAATTTGTTAGAATATACCGTTGTTTCAAATATGTTAGTGTTTCTTAGAACCTCTGTCGACCACGGCAATTGACAATTATTTATTTTTTACGGCAGGCGATATTTCTGTTTGCATTTACAGCCAGAGATGTCCATGGGCTGGGTTAACCCACAAGTTTGGTTGGATTGGGATGGGTCAAATTTTTCCATATCACGGGAGGCTGTGGCTAAGTCTCCCTGGGGAGGTTGCGCCATCAGTAAGGTCTACGGCCTCACATGGGGCTGCGCCCCCCAGTAGGACCTGCGGCCACACACGTGGGGCTGCATTCTTCAGTGGGGCCTACGACCTCCCTCGGGGGCTTGGGCGTGGTCTCCGACGTGAGGCTACGCCCAAGTAGGGCCTATACCCCTTCCAGTAGGGTCTACAGGCCACGGCCAAACACGGGGTACTGCGCCCCACAGTAGTGCCGTACAACATGCAGGCAATCAGGATGATTCGTCAAGCTGCAACGAAGTATCGTTCCGTCGATAATAAAGTTTGGTTGTCAATGGCAACGATGTTTTCAAAAACTCTGCCGTGCGTCGTGACTGACAAGATTAATTATCGGACAAAGGAAATTATTAGATAAGAAGATAGGCATAATTCTTTTGAGCTGGAAGCAGTGGAACTGAAGGATTAAGAATACATTTTATGGAACTGGAAGTTTGTGGAGTTGAAAGTATGTGATACCTAAAAATGAATGCCTTCTGTAAGGATCAGACTTTTTTCAATTTTTTAAAACTGCGTAATTCTCATCAATGGCTTATTTTTCTGTTTCTCCTTATCGTATTCACCCATAGGCCTATATTCAAATGACCCCATCGTAGCGTTTTAGGATGGAATTATAACCAACTACTATCGCATCTCTCTTCCTATTTTCCGTCTTTAGATGTTGACGGAATGGTTTATGGAAACTTCAAGCATTAGTTAACTCTATGGACTGTAGTCTGAAGTAAATGATACGCAAACGGTGCTTTAATGTTCAAATAAAAAACAATTACATTGTCTACGTGAAGCACAACAAAAACATCAGCACAATGCACACCAACAACATATCTAAATTAAAGTGTTTCATAACTATGTACGCCAAGTTAAAGTTGTTCACAAAACTATGTACGCCAAGTTAAAGTTGTTCACAAATGTGCTAAGCAGTTCATTATTTTGCCATAAATAGCTCAGCAAGAATTTTAAAAATAAATTGAAATATCTCGAAAACACTGAGAACAGAGGCTCCGAGGATAAGTCCCAGCGTTCCTCCAATATCGGAGAATAGTCCCAAACCACTGTAGGCTGGAAAAGTTTTGACGCTGGTGAAGACAAGTGAAGAGTAGAAAATGTTGACATATGCGATTTCCCGATTCAGTTTGGACATTGAGATGTTCTTTCCTTTGAAGTTGAGTAGCTTTGATGTGTAGTTTAAATAAAGCTGCGAGAGAGGACTCGTAGATATCGAATATGGATAGGATGGTCGGTGGCATTCAAGAGGGCAGTCACACTTCAAAGCCGCCTTAGTGGACATGTACTTTTTTGCTGCAGATGGACCGCATGAGGCATACGTGTAGGGATCGCATATTGGAAGTGTGCCTGAAAAATTTAAAACGTTAACTAGTATATTTTGCAATTCATTTTGAAATGGGTTTGATGTTGCAGCTAGCTTTAAGCAAACACCAGAGCGTTAAGGCAGAAGTCAATTCAGCGAAATCTTTCAATTTTCACACCAATCGTTTTCGACTTGGCTTCTCATAGCTTTAGTATTGAAAAGAGTGATCAACAGGTTATTTAATTTGTCACGAGATGCCCTTAAATTGCGGACGTGATCATGTTGTTGTTGCACCCAACTCTTTTTCGGGTTTATTTTGATAAATTGACATTATTCAGATACAGAAACGTCTAGCGGGCTTGTTTGGATCAATCACCATTACTAGATCCAAAACGATAGGTTTTTAGAAAAAATATATATCAATCTGTAATTATGCATTTTCATCAATGGAACGCCCATGCCACAAATGCTCCAACTTTGTGGCTGAAGATGTTAGACGTCGAAGACTAAGAATTATGAACGTCCATTAAATAAAATGTCGCGCAGAAATCCCAATGACGGAAGCAATATCCTAACAAGGTCTTGAAATAATGCATACAAATGAATGGCCCTATACAAAAGAATTCACTGCTCGATAAAGCGGCCTTTACGCAGAAGGTGATACAAATACGACTGTATTTTGGCACATTCGCAGAAATGAAAGACGGCAGAAAGATGTCAGGCATATGGGATGATAATAACAAGAAAGGAAGGCTACACAGAGGAGAATGGTGTGACGACATCACGGAATGGTGTGAAGGAAGCCTTCAAGAATTGAATGACTGAATAGATGGGACTGGGACCAACTGGGAGACTGGCCTCAGACACTAACGGGCGCTGAGCCCATGGTTGTTTGTTGTTGTTGTTGAGGGTCATCCATAAATGACGTCACGCGATCTTGGCAGTTTTTTGCCCCTTCGTCACACGTCGTCACACGTCGTCACAAAAAGTCAGACCCCCAACCGTGACGTCGCAACGCGTTAACCCCACTCCGCTTGTCGTCTTTCCAGTGTCAAAATTAACGTTTCGTTTGAAAATATTCTTTATAGTTATTATAGTTGAAACAATATTCAGAAACGTTTTCAAATTCTTTTTAAAAATGAAGTGTATAATAATTATAAGTGTAAAATACGTTCAATTTTGCGGTAACATAGCATTGCGGTATTAATAAAAATACTTAGTATTATGTGACGTTACATTTCTGGAAACCCCACCCCCGTCGCCACACATCGTCACAAATGTTTGAACCCCCCTAAGTGGGTGACGTAATTTATGAATGGCCCCTGATGATGATGATGATGACGACGACGACGATGATGGTGATGAATGCATATAAAAGATCAGATCATATTTGGTATTGGAATATTTAAATTTGCACTTTTTAACGATTTTAATAAGATAATTTTTTACTTGTGTCTTTCAAAATATAACAGCTGCAGTTGCATTCCACGTCGAAATATTTTGACAGACAAATCTTTTCGCAATTCATGTTAGTGTAGTTTTCTTCATTTGTGCATGTTCCGTAAGGTGATGGCAGCTGTGAAACCTACAAATACAAAACAAAAATCGTATGTATTTAGTATTTGCTGAAGAGGGTTGAATAATTTAAACACTTAAAATATTTTGATTATATTCGCCTATTCCTATTGTTGTGACAGTCATCCGACCCGACAATTTTTATATTTTGCTTTAATAGATTTGGGAATTAAACTAACTCAGATTCTAGGCAATTGTAAATGCTCTCAAATGACAAGGAAATAAATGACAGAATACTTCCCGCTCATTTAACAAAACATTAAAATACGCAAATGACCTATTATTGAATTTTCGACTGCAGAGTTTAAAATTCTTTGCTGGTATATATTCAATGTTAGAATAACGTTACAATATGTGATGCGTTTCAACTTGCATTTCGAAAAGTGATGGCGACTGATGTACTCTTTCCGGGCGAGATTCTGAATCCCGTTAATGCCACAAAAGGCTGCTTTTCCTTCTTGTCATGTAAAACGACCTCAAAACGGAAATCGTTTTCTCAATTAAAAGCAATCCTTGTACGCAGAAGCATGTCAAAGAGTTTGTGAAACAAGTTACACACAGGTCATGCATTTCACATTGCGGCCGTCAATAAAGTACGTCACCTCCATTTTCGACCATTTTCGACCCTCCCTCTGTCACACACTGTCACAAATCCCGGACCCTCCTAAAAGTACAATGATAGCGAATATATTTGACACCTAAAATTTTATGTGTCTCCGGCAAAAATGTGTTGAAGAGCAATTAAAAATGTCTTTTACTATTCAACATATGAGGCATATTTAAGATTTTTATCTATACCGATGGTGTGACGTCGCGCTGGTCTTTAGTCCTTCCTCTGTCACAAAGTATCCAACTTTATCAAACAACCTCAGCCTCGAGGGGACGTACTTTATAGATGACCCATAGCATAGAGAAACAATTGCAGTGGTTTTGCAATTTTGAAGCGATTTTGAAAATCAGACGATACTGTAATTAAGATTATAAGACAAAGGTTTTTTTTATTAAAGGTGTAAAGCTGATGATACTCACAACAAAACCTGCTGCGGGAGAAGTAGACCCAGCAGAATCAGACTGGTTGTAGTATAGAACAAGACGAAGACCGTATTTGGATCCCGGCTGAGTTGTTTGGTAATTTGCTGTTGCTAAAAATTATATTTTCTATCATATATCAGATAATCTTTTCATTCAACGCTCTGCAATTGTCATTGTAATTATATTATATATAGTTATTTAAATTAACCAGTAAAGCACTAAAATAGTCAGACGGAGAGATTGTTTTGTCAAAGAGAAGGTATTGGAACACAAATGATTCAGTAACATCAATGGTGCAACGCATACATTGGAAATCATTATCACGAGGGCCTGATACAAGAAAAGTAAGTTTTATTTTCTAAGAAGTGAGCCTACCCGCATTTACTCGGATAATGGCGTGGCTTAACTGGTAAATAATTATGGCTTTACTGCATGTTGCAGTTTGATGGCATAATATCTTTCGTAAGAAGCATAAATGCTGTGGCTGGTAGTATTGGCATACGTGTAAATTATTGATTATTACGCGTTACACGCGAAATGCATTAAGTTTTATTTTTATTATATTATTATTATTATTGTCAGACAATTTGCTATAGCGCCGTAGGTGAGCGAATGGCACAAAACAAGGGTGCTTTGACAACTAATTACTCGTAACTGAGCTTAAATAAATGCGATTATAATTATTAATTAATTAATTATTAATATCAAATATCTAGGAAGCTGGTTCACCAGTGATGCGAAAAGTGAATCAGACATAAAAGCAAAAATAGGAATGGCCAAAGCAGCCTTTGGGAATTTAAAACACATACTAACAAACCGACATTTAACAATGAAAACAAGGATTAGGGTTCTGGAATGCTATGTTTGGCCAGTCATGTTATATGGTGCAGAAACGTGGACTATCTCTAAAGTCATGAAGAAAAAGCTTCAAGCTACAGAGATGTGGTTCTTAAGAAAAATTTTGAAAATATCTTGGACTGAAAAGAAAACAAATGATTTAGTACTCGAAATGGCAGGTACACTAAGAAAATTGCTATCTACAATACGTAAAAGACAACTTCAATTTTTTGGACATATAATGAGGAAGAAAGGCATAGAAAACCTGGTAACTACTGGAAAAGTCGAAGGCAAAAGATCAAGAGGAAGACAAAGAATGACGTATATCAGCAGCTTACTGACGGATGTAAAGGGGGTGACTACAGAATTGGAATTCATACAAGCAACACACAACAGAGAGAAATGAAAGTCCATAGTCGTCAACGTAGAAATACATGACACCTGAAGAAGAAGAATTATTAATAATAATTATAGCCTATATTCACTTAAACCATGCGCTCGAGTCATTTTAGTGCCGTGTTTCGTTAAGATATCTAAAAAGTTATTCCACGCAAAATAATGTGATATAAGCTAATAATGTGAGAACCACTATGTTACACCTGTCCATTAGTTCCTATTATTGTCTTGCCGCGTGCTCTCATTCTATAGTCTGCATTTCGCTAAGTGGCTCCAGTGAACTTTGGAATTTGAAAGAAAAACTTAAATGGCTGCATTATGAATATACAGCAATGCCGCAGAGCTACGCCTAATTTTAGGCATTTGTAGCGAACCGGGCTTTATGTAGGCCTACTACTTCCCAGGATGACTGACGCCCGGGCGCTACATAGGATTAGATCTCTTAATTAAGGCGTGTGGGTGGCCGACTTAGCGTTTTTTCTAAGGTTTTACTATTAGATGGCTAATTTCTTCTCTCTATCTCTCTATTGTACATTACTTCTTCTGTCTCAGGTACTACCTCGACTTCTATCGCAGGTACTACTTCAACTCCTCTCAGGTGCTACCTCATTCTCTTCTACTTCAGGTACTACCTTGCTATCTCTTATCTCAAATACTACCTCAATATATCTTATCTCAGGTACTACCTCAATATCTCTCTCAGGTACTAACTGAATATCTCTCTCAGGTACTACCTCAATATCTCTCTCAGGTACTACCTCAATATTGGCCGACTCGGGTACTACCTAGGGATCTACATGACCTTCTCAACTGGCTTCTTTCTCCTTCTAGAGCGACGCGGTCTTATCTTTTGACGGGGCTCAACCCTGCCCCTTGTGAACCGCTTCCGCGGTGGATTGACACTTCCCTAGCGGAAATGTAGTACATGTACGGTACGTCTACCCTATCTAGTAGTTCTAGTCAAAACTCAGCTTACCGGCCTTTTGACAGTCTAAGGGACCTCTATTTATAGGTCTTTGATACTACCTTAAAGGAGGTGTGCTAAACTGCAACTAACTATCGGGCTATAACTCAATTACGCCCAGTGCCACCTATTGAATATCTCACGCTTAACCTCTCTAGACTTTTATATACTTTAAGGTAGTTATTATTACTAAGGTACCTTAATTATTATTATTATTATTATTATTATTATTATTATTATTATTATTATTATTATTATTATTAATTCATTACATCTATTAACTATATGTCTTACCATCAGCGCCACCTAGCGACTACCAGATAAACTACATTTTTGTACTTTATTATGGGATCTCAGGCTTACCTATCTTAGTTATTATTGTAATTTCGTCACACATTTTGACCTATTGACGTGAAATTATTTATAATGAATCATGGTGGTGCCGGTTGTTATTGGTCCACCCTGTGGTACAGTCTTCATACACGTCTTGTGACATCAGCAATCGTCCTTGCCGACAAACGAAGAACATCTTGAATTCACCAAGTCGCAACCTTGGAAGATCAGCAAAACCTGAACCACAGTTGGTAAGCCTATTACAGATATAAGAATGAATCAAAGAAGAAGCGGATGCCACATGTTTCCATCATATCCACAACGATATGATAATTATATTCTTGAATCTAAAATACTTACGGGGATTAAATGAAATGCAGTCTCCAAAATCAGTGAAGGTCTCTTTCAATGCATCTGTTGAGTTGCAAGGTCCATTATTAAATGTGCACTGTAACATAAATGAACATAATAGAATGAAATGTTAGACATAATAGTCTGAATTTAAGAGCATTTTCTTATTACGGTTGTTTAGTCAGTTAATTATTTCTGGAGAAAAAATAATTTATAGGAAAAAGCAAGAACTTTTAAAATGATAGTAACTGCACAGTGTATGATATTGTACCTGCAGCAGTATATCTTTCGGATCGGAGGTTACTGACTTGTATAATGAATCCCAACTGTCATTCCAAACAATATTTTTAAACAACGTGTAGTTTGGAGGAGAAACATCGAATCCGGGAAATGGAGGGTAGATCTGTTTTACAACTTCTATGACGTCTTCTCCTGAAATATATATTTAAAGATATGAATTTGCAACAATGAATGCATATTATTCATGTACTTTGTAATGTGTTAAGTAGTCCTTCTAGGATGATTCACCGCATAAATCCTAACTTTCAATAAATAAATAAATAAATAAATAAATAAATAAAGCATTTAAGTTTTTGAAAAATGTTTATTAATTAATTAATTAATTTATTTATTTATTATTATTATTATTATTATTATTACGACGATTTATTTAGCGCTGCAACTTAGTTAAAAACCAAAACCAAAACGCTTTTACAACGCTGACATGTCAATGAAGGTCGGAAGGTGGCGATGTAAAAAATCCACTCGAATGATAGAAGGATATCGCTGCCGTGAAGAAATCCGGTGCGGAATCCTATAGAAGCGGTCCCTCGCGAGAAAACTGCAGCCACATTGACACGCCAAAGAAGAACGGAAGATGATGTTAAGAGTCCGCGAGTTGGTAATAGAAGTTATCCGCCCGGTAAGATCGGCGGCGGATTCCGAAGAAGCGGTCTTCCGTAAGAAATTTCGTCACCGAAATCGGCAAATCCGACGAAGATGGAAGTTCTACTCGATCCAGAAGTTCTAGTCGATCACAGTCGCGTTGCCACGCAGCCGCCATCTTAATGGCGAACTTTGGTGCAATTACTCAACAGCAGCGGCGACCGACTTCAACCCTCCAGAACGACGTAGAAAAGTGGAGGACGGCAAGAAACTCTACTAAGAACCGATGAGTAGGACGCAGTCTTCGCGCTCCGTACAAGATCCGAGCGCCGAACGTCGGTAAATGCTAAGAACGGCGGCGAATCTGTGGCGAGTACAAACACGTGCTGGCCGCCATGAAGGCGCCAAAACCGGTACCCGGTTATTTGCAAGAAATGACAAATATGTACTGTATACTGAAATGATGACGAAACTCGGAGAAATGATACCCACAAGCGTGGATCAGAAGATATTGGAACAGATGGACAATTATACTCACCTCTGTGGTATTATCTTAAACTAGAAGGATGCTCCCTCTGGAAGAGGAAATAAATACCATACTCACAAAAGGAAGGGTTGCCGTGGGAAAAATGAAAAACATGCAGAAAAATGACGATGATGATGATGATGATGATGATGATGATGATAGTGATGACGATGACGAAATCTATTGGCTTACAACTGCATTCCGGATGCTTCAATTCCAAGCGTCACTTCAATCTTGAAGGCTTCATGGACTCGTTTGAAAGTGCCGTACAACATATAGCGCATAATGGTTTGTCACCAGCACCCTTTAATCTTTATGAACCCGAATTGTATGTAATCCTTAGAATACTGTCGGGTCCACGACTCCTTCATCGTCATTTTTTTCGGTAAAGGTAGAAGACTGCACAGTGCACAATGTGCACATTGAGTGGACATTTGTTAGTGCCACTCTCAGAAGTTGTACATGACTGCACATCACTTGATTGTTTATCGGCGCTAGTCAAAGATTTCGTAACCGAATTAGAAAATCCAGTCAGAGCAGGAAACTTAGAGGGGAACAAAGAATAGAGTATGCAGACAGCCTAAGTACTACGAGTAGCGACAAGTACTAAAGACATCATCGAACGGAAAACCAGAAACAGAGAAAAGCGGAAATCCACGGTCGCCGACGTAGCAATACATGGCACACGAAGAAAAAGCCGTTAGATAACTTCACGTTTATGTTGGTCGCATTACGGCTTATCCCAATAAAGAATTAGATCAATAAAGAATTAGATAACTTGAAATAAGCCTAAAAATTAATCGAGAAGGCAGGAAGTCAGACAGATAGTCATCGGATAAGACAAGACACAGGGGCGGATTAAAGTCGCTCGAGTCCCTAGGCTGAACTGTTATTTGAGGCCCTTTTGCTATCCGAAGCAATTTTCCAGAATTCACGTCCTCATTTACCCTCGACTCCCGAGTAAACCGATAATGCGATAAACGACAATCAACAAACAACTTAAGCAACCCAAACTATAAATCGAAGTAAATACCAGTTAGATGCAAGATTAGACCGTACGTAGGCCTATCTACGAATTTTATTTTTGATGATGAAATACGTACAAATACGCGTACGTTAAAATTTCCGTACGTTAGAAATACGTTGTCTAAAATAATTGAACCGAAATGTTAAAATTTAGTTTGAAACATTTACTTGCCGAAGTTGCCATACTATACTTTAAATCTAATTCGACGTTGGGACAGTGTCAATTTGTCAATGTACTTTACACCAGACGTCAGTTGGCTTCCTTCGACTCTTAACCTTAATGACCGAGGCAATTAAATACCTAAGGCATGGCAGGAACCCTTCGTTTGCATACAGGTCAAGTAGGCGTGGCTATATGACGTCACTGGGGAATTGGATCGACTGTTGCTACTGAGAAACCGTATGTAAGAATGTAAATGGTACCTTTTCTTTTTATAACAACTTTATTTCTTAAACTTTACAGACGCTTCGAAATACCAGCCACCTACCGGTATAAATGTGCAATATTTGATTTTGTAAACTTTTAGATTGAGAAACCAACTAAAAGCATTACAACAGCCAGAAAAAGTGTTTAAATGTATCTAAGAATGCCTTAGTCGCAGTAGTCGAGAAATGACTGAAAGCAATTATTTAAAAAACAAATTTCTAAGTCACCAATGTAAAATCTTCGGTATATGAGCACAATTATTACAGCAATATTTCAGTTTTGTAAAAAAATTAGTTTCTAATCAGTTTCAAGTTTAGGGTTGCAAATTATAGTTTCTATTCAGTTCCTGTGTTCCAGCAGACTAGACTAAGACTTAAAATAGACAATGATTATATGAATGCAATGGTTCATTGACTGACATGTTCATGTTGCCAGCATCGTCTATGCTTTCATGAACACATACCTTATATATGGGATATTAATAGTTTTAAAATTAATTGGAAAAATGTAACTATTTTTAAAAAGTTAAGTTAATTATATTAGAAAGTTAGTTTGCAACTAAAAGCTTAACTACTTATTTCTAGTTTAAGTTTAGTTGTAGCTAAACTAAAGGCTTTTAAGTAACTTCACTTGTTGCTTCAAGGTGACCACTCCTTGTGGACGTGTTTCACTATGTAAGCAGACAGAAGGTTGGCATAAGGGGTGGCCATTCAGAATGGGCAAGAGTTATTAGTAGAGTTCCTCAGGGCTCAGTGCTTGGGCCATTGCTTTTTCTAATATATAACATAATATATGTATAAATGATATCGATGAAGGATTAGGCCTACTATCTAAAATTTCAAAGTTTGCCGATGATACAAAGGTGTGCAGAAATATAGACTCTGAGGATGATGTTCAAATTTTAAAGAAAGATCTAAGTAAATTGTTTCAGTGGTCTGTAGAGTGGCAGATGCTTTTCATTATTGATAAATATTCTGTAATGCATGTTGGGAAATCTAATAATGGTAATGAATGTGCTTTATAAAAAGAAAGAGACTTGGGAGTAATCATCCATAAAAGTATTAATCCATCTCTACATAATAATGGTCAGCTTGTCGTCCACATACTTATAAAACTCAGTGGCATCGATGTTTGACAAACACGTCCCATTAAGTATATCATAATTGACTTCCAAAGTATAAATATTGTGGCGAACCGGGCCTTATGTACTACTTTCCCAGGATGCCTGACGCCCGGCTGCTACATAGGATTAGATCTCTCAATTAAGGCGTGTGGGTGGTCGACTTAGCGAATAGAGGAGCGTTGGATGGTTCAGGGAACTCCGAAGCAAAAGAGGGCGTCTTGCCTTGGAATTAAGAGCAAGCGACCGAGGGCCGTCTGTAATTCTGTTATTCGGCTGGACATAAGCACCTCAAAGGCTGATGAAACTTTCAGCGCTGCGCCCACAAGATAGCGTCTTGAATACTGACCCACGAAAAGCGATCCAGGGATGTCTTGCTTATCGGTATTGGACCTCAGTGGATAGCTACGCATTTGCAAACCACTCTAATATATATATATATATTTATTATTATTATTACTTACTTATAGGTATATATATGTATATTTTACAGTATACATATATCTATATATATACAGTTCATGATTCTGTCGCTTTTAATTTTGCCCGGCGTTGCTGTTTTGCAAATCCCACATGCAGGCATTTAAGTAGGTTGTTCTATCGAATGCTAAAGTGCAGTGGCGCCACCTAGTGACAATATTGCATAACTAATCAATATTTCAACCAATACGACACCAACCAATTGTCCAACAACGTAATATACAGTAATACCTCACACGTTGTTCATATAACGAGGACAGCATAAATAGGATGATGTGTCAAATTTGGTTTAATCACATATTTTTATACGTACCGTATGCATTCAGTTTCTGCTTGCTGATCAACGTCTCGGAACAGAGAGTTACCGTTGGAAAACGAAGAGATTCAGTGTAGCGAAGTTCGTAATTGACTTTAGTTGGATATGATAAGTAGTAGACAACGCGACTCTGTATTTGATACACCATGAAACCGACGCCAAACAGCAGAAGTATCGCCCACTGCAACTTCCTTAACGAGGCTCCAAAATAATCTGAAGGAATGGCCAACTTATATAGACAAATAATTGACCCTTCATTTGCAAAGTTTATCAAATGTTCTGAGAATTTTCTGTTGGCAGCTTTTCTTGACCCAGAGCTTTCATATTTCTGCTCATTTTCTACCGATTCATTCGTCTGGACATTTACATCTTCATTTCTTCTAGCTTCATTTTCCAAGTTCATAATCGTGTCCTCAATTTTACAGCATTGTGTTTCTTCAATTAGATCTGTATTTGTGATATTTTCAGTTTTTAAATGTTGAGCCATCTTGTTTGTATAATAATTATTTATCCATCTGCTGGACTTGAGCAACTTGAATTCAAATGTCTTGCTTCTGTTGTTGCATTTAGTGATATCTTTCCATTGATAAGTCACGATGCACTAAGTCAATATCTCATAAAGAAATCCGATTGGTTGGATGGGCTTCGGGCTTCCTGCACGGAAGACCACATCAACTGTTTTCTGAACAAAGCAATCTATTATATGGTCCAGGAAACATAATAGACATATCAGCAGTGCTGAAAGTCAGCCGGAACGCACCGGAACTGAGTTCCGGCACCTTTTTGACCATGAAATTTCCCCCCATAATTTTTCAATATTTGTTCAAATATTGTAAAAGCACCGCGTACTTGTTGAAAAACTATTAAGCTAAGAAACAAAAAGCGCTATAGAAATGTTAATGATGGCTACCCATAGTTCGTTAGGGTTAGGGTTAGGGTTGCGCCTAGAGAGTTCCTGCACCTTTTTTCAGAGACTTTCAGCACTGCATATCAGTAACAATAAAGAGCAATTATGAAACTAATAGAAATAAATTATGTAAAATTCAATTCATAACTCAGAGGGTATGGAAGTAAACTCGCTCCAAAATATAAAAAAATGAAGCTTAAAAATTATTACAGCTCGAACAACAAAATTTAACTATTTTACAAATTGTGGACTTCTTGGGATTGGCATTTCTAGCGGATCAGTTGTCTATCTTGAAAATTGAAATATACTGCCCTGACTTTCAGAGCGAAGCCACACTTTGGTTAACATTTTAACTACTACTATCATGGCACATGCGACTTACTTACCAAAATAATAATACTAAGCACTCGTTGTCATCGCTGGAGTTCAATATGCTCAAACATTCTGACGATTGATCTCGCATTCAAAACAGCGATACGAGTGTATGAATGGCAAACAGAATTCGTATACAATAAAACCAAGTGCTTTGTTATTAGGCGGCTCTAGAATTCATTGAATACCGAGGCAGTGACTCGTAAAACTGAGTAAAACGGCTTAGAATACCACCTGATGGTGATTGTTTACTGTTTCTTTTAGCGGCTAAATTGGTTGCATTGAAAACGTCGTGCATGTAATTTCAATGTTTTTCAACAATGACCGTTATTATGATTGGTCAATTTAAAGAAATTCATTTCTATAGTCACATTAAGGTTAAGGTACTTTCCCGTTATCCGGACCCCAGTGAAGAGATACTAAGAAATGCTTAGGGTTAGGGTGGCGGTTAGGGTTAGGGTTAGTGTTAGGGTGAGAGTTAGGGTTAGGGTTATGGTTAGGCTAAAACTCTAACACTCATCCTAACCCTCACCCTAACCCTAACCCTAATATCTCTTCACTGGGGTCCGGATAACGGGAAAGTACCAAGGTGAACTATTGTGAACCAGCGACAAGTAGAAAGAAGTTCAGAGATCGGCCGATGTAGTCAACAAGGTCCTGTGTTTGACCCTGCCATCCGACTCCCGGGCTTCAATCTGAATCGGTTCCATACCGGACAGGAGCTCTGCACCGTCATCCTTCACAAATGGAAAACCGCAGCATCATATAATGGCCAAGTGGAGAGCTCCATACGATTACTAACATCGCGGAGTCCTGTCCATGCTAAGAGACGGCGGTCTTCAACTGATTAACTCCCCAAACGATCGTGCTATAATTTGGGGTGGATACAATAGCGACAAAAACACTCGCTTGCTCGCTCGCTCGCTCGCTCGATAGATAGATAGATAGATAGATAGATAGATAGATAGATAGATAGATAGATAGATAGATAGATAGATAAAGGTTCAATATCTTGTTTTGACTGATAAATGGCATGACATTTGCCTTTGCCTTCGCAGCTTTGTTTACTTCGTGATCTCCTTCACATGATTTGTATGGTTGGATCAAATAAGTATAATTTATTATGTATTATGCCTCATGCGCTGACAATTATGTTGGTTGTCTCTTTTATCATTTGGATTGAATTTGAATTTCTTCGCTGCTGACAAGATGTAAGTGTGTGTATTTGCATTTCAGTGACCAAGCGTCAATATTTTGGATGCTATTATAAACTTCTAGAGTTCGCGGCACATCTGTGCTATCGTACCAAGCTGAAAATTGACTATTGATTGTTTTCCTTACATTTGAATGCGTTGAAACATAATACACATGTTGATCAATATACAGTATTTAGTGAAGCCGCCGTGCCGTACACTTAGATAGTCTTTAAAACCCACATATCCATTGATATTACCCTATACATTGTTTTTGCTGCTGAATACAAATAACATCGGGTCACGAAAATGATTAGTCAGCTATGTAATTAATTAATTGACATTAATTGTAATGCGCTTGCTAACATTAATTGATTATGTGCAATATAAATAGTTAATTAAATTAAAATAATAAAATAAATTAAATTAAAATGGCTAAAAATTTAAAAAGATAAAAACAAAAAAGAACGGTTCTTTCGAAGAACTAAAATGCACCAAAGACGCATACTTGAAGTACAAAGAAGACATGGACAGGATTATTGACGGTGCTCTTTGTTTCGCAATTGTAGACGAGAAGAACGAGAAAGCCCTTTCAACGACAGTTACAACGAGGAGGCCAAGTAGCCATGGATTGGTTGCGTGAACACAATGACGTTCATGACATCGACGAATCATTTCAAGCACACAAAGGCCACACACGGTCAGCAACAGTTCCAGACGGCGACGTGCTTCTCATCAGCTGGAGAGGGAGATCAGGTTATCGAAAAGTCACTTAAGTGTGACGATTGCAACGAGCTTCTGTGAACTCATGAAGAGGCCGAAATACGCGCAGCGGCTCGCACTTGTCATTCTAACATTTTCGAAACAACAGGAGACATTAAACCATTTTTACTAATTAAAAATTCAGTGTTGTTTCAGTTAACTTTAACTGTAACTGAAATATCAGTTAACTGAAAAATAACAATTCAGTTAACTGAAACTGAAACTGTAACTGAAAAATGTCAATAACTGTAACTGTAACCAGTGGCGGCTCTAGGATTTGGCAAGTGGGGGGCCGATGGGGTGGCAACTTTTAATCATGGGGGCCAACCATTTGTTGTTTAATGTATGTAGCATTAAGTATAGGGTCCCAACTGGGGGGCCACTGGGG
Organism: Metaphire vulgaris; assembly: GCA_018105865.1. Taxonomy (NCBI): domain Eukaryota; kingdom Metazoa; phylum Annelida; class Clitellata; order Crassiclitellata; family Megascolecidae; genus Metaphire; species Metaphire vulgaris. The sequence goes on along the minus strand of CM030863.1, from coordinate 4,576,479 downwards.
GCAGGCTCTCAATAGGGGGGCACGGGCCCCCTGGCCTCCCGGTGGAGCCGCCACTGACTGTAACCGAAAAATAAATAACTGAAATAGCTAAACTAACTGAAAAATAATTGTATATATAGTTGCGTTTATATCTGTTTTTTTCGAGAGATTTGGATATTTTCAATGTTGTAGCGATAACACATGCATATTAAAATATTTACATATCAGTAGATTATTCAATCAATTAGAGAGAGCAGGGTGATTGTGTATTAAGAAAAACGTCAAAACTTCATTAATGTGTTCAATGGCGATTAACTGAAAATAACTGAAAATAACTGAAAAATAAATAACTAGCTGAAACTGTAACTGAAAAATGACTATAACTTTAACTGTAACTATAATTTAAAAATAATTTCAATAACTCTAACTGTAATTGTAACTGAAAAATAATCAATAGATGGAACAACACTGTAAAAATTTGATAACTCTATTGCTGATCAAATACAATGGTTCATTACTATTTTATTGAGTTATTTATTGTTGGTTGTTTAAAATGGAAGAGGCAGGCTCAGAAAAAATAGATAGACAAAATAGACGAAGATCTGAAAGAAAAGCACTGACAATATTAACGTCAGCCAAAAAGGCCTGAAAATATTTTCTGACTAGCTATTGCCATTAATGAGTTGGCAAGGAACAATAAGTAAGTAAGTAAGTAAGTAAAATCTCGTGGATTTCTATAGCGCCTTGGAAAACAGCAAAACAGTAGCTGCTTATTCTTAGGCGCTCAGCCTCTCTTAAAATAGCTATAGGAAAGGTATATGATCAGCCAGGCAATAGTCAACATCCAAAGGGCAGTGAGGCTAGGTTGTTACAGCTATTGAGGATATGATTTTAGAAAAAGGAATGATTTAAGCTTAGACCTGAAGACTTGAGGAGATAATGCAGGAATTATAGGAATTATAGGAAATGAGGATTCAGATTTTATTGTTTTAAAGTGTCCAAGTGTGCGAAGGGAAGCTGGGATCGAGTTCCAGAGTTCAGGTGCAGCATATGAGAAGGCACGGTTGCAAATTTTCAGGGATGATTGATTTAGCGGGCGTGACAGAGTGAGATGAGATGACGAACGTGTGGGTCGAGGAGGCTGAGGGGTTAATAGTGACCTAAGGTAGACAGGTTTTGATGACTGAAGTGAGCTATGTGTAAGTGTTATTATCTTATATTGGATACGTTCAGTTATTTTAAGCCAATGTAATGATTTTAGTATGGGGGAAATATGGGAGAATTTAGGTGACTTAGTAACAACACGAGCAAGTGCATTTTGTATTGATTGCAATTTGTTGATAGAGGCTTTGGGAAGGTTATAATAGAGGGAGTTACAATAATCTAATTTGGAGTGGACTATTGAGGTGGCAATTGTGGAGGCAGTTTTAGTATCTAGGCAAGGACGTAGGCGGCGAAGGTCACGAATATGAACATAGCAGGCTTTTGATAATTGGGAAATTTGTGATTCGAAGTTTAGAAAAGAATCAAATTTGAATCCTAGATTTCTAGCAGTTGGAACAGGTATTATTGAGGTGTCAGAAGCCAAAACTAGTTTAGGATTGTCAATTTTTTTGAGTTGTTGGGGTAGTCCAATTAAAAGAAACTCTGTCTTAGAAGGGTTAAGAGCGAGGATGATGATGATGATGATGATGATGATGATGATGATGAATTACACTTTACTACACCTTTGGTGTGTATTTCATGACTTTCATGACTTTTTACGTAGGCCTACTATACCTCGTTGAGTAATTTTTTGATACTGATTACAGATTTAACTTTACATTTTCCCGTTAAGTAAAGTTTTTTGAAAAGAGTATAAATTTATATTAAAAATCGCCAAATTTTTAATAGATTTTAGTATAATCGTGAGTGCTGAGACATTCGAGATTTTACTTACTTCATAACTACTGGTTGGGACGGGTGACGCAGACTAGGAGATTTTGAATTTTGATCAGTTTAATTTTTTAATCTGTGAATTTCTAATTATTGTGTTTGCGAACTTTTAAACATTATTCGTTATTTTTAATTCGTCCTTTTGCGGTTTATGTCGGTATATTTTTTCTATTATTTTATTTAACTGTGCTTGTCAACTTTATTAAGTAAAATATCGTGGATTTATATAGTGCCATGGAAGCAGCACAACAGTAGCTGCTTATTCTTAGGCGCTCAGCCTTTCTTAAAATAGCTATGGGGAAGATATATAATCTTTATTCGTTACAAGTACAGCATCAACAAAGTAGTACACAACCAAAGATAACACAAATCAACTGAACAAAAACTAAATGAAAAAACTAATAATGAACTAATAAACTAAGCACAAACTTTGCACAATGCAGCCTCTGCCCTCAGACAAGTTCTAGTAATACACTCAGCAAAGTACAATGACTTCTCATATTTATTAACAAAGGATGCTTGTCGCTTTTTTACAGCAACGTGCATACTTTCCAAACCCGTCAAAACTCTGATATAATCAACATTATCTGCCTCATATGTTTTACAAATTTTACACACAACAACTTGAATCAGTCTGTCGAGAGCATTAAGAGTACTTTTGTTTGGACATGTGGCTTCCATGCCATACAATACAATAGGTAAACAGTAGCTCTTTACCAGGTTAACGCATATTAATTCAGACGCGGCAGCTCTGCAGCGACTATACAAACAGTTAAACGTACGAAAAAATTTTTATTTAACTTTAGAAATAGATAATCCGAAGTGCCTGCCCTTTTTCAGTGTCATTCCAAGGTACCTAATTTCCTCCACAAATGGCAAGGCAACACCATCCAGGATCAATACAGCACATGATCAGCCAGGCAATAGTCAACATCCGAAGGACAGTGAGGCTAGGTTATTACAGCTATGGAGGAAATGATTTAAGAAAAGGGAAGGATTTAAGCTTACACTTGAAGACTTGAGGAGATAATGCAGGAATTATAGGAAATGGTTACTCAAATTTTATTGTTTGAACGAGTTCAAGTGTGCGGAGGGAAGCTGAGATCGAGTTCCAAAGTTCAGGTGCACGTTTGAGAAATTGCAAATTTTCAGGGATGACTGATTCAGTGGGCGTGACAGAGTGAGGTAAGATGATGAACGTGTGGGTCGAGGAGGCTGAGGGGTTAATAGTGATCTAAGGTAGACAGGTTTTGATGACTGAAGTGAGCTATATGTAAGTGTTATTATCTTATATTGGACACGTTCTGTTATTTTAAGCCAATGTAATGATTTTAGTATGGATGAAATATGGGAGAATTTAGGTGGCTTAGTAGCAGCGCGAGCCAATGTATTTTGTATTGATTGCAATTTGTTGACCTAAAACTTCGCTTTATCAACTTGACACATTATCGCCCACTTCATTGCCGTCATAAATTGCACTTCAATGCCACAACAACTGAAAAATTTGAAAATCCCACACTGATTTTAGCCTCTGACACAGTACTAACCACGTTCCAACTGTAAAAAATCTTGGATTTACTTTTGACTATTCTCTAAATTTTTAAGCTCACCTATACCAACTATCCTATAGACCTGCTATGCTCACTTCCAAGATCTAGGCTACGCCGCCTTCGTCCCTACCTTGATGTTAAAACTGCTTCCACTATTGCCATTTCAATAGTTCACTCTAAGTTATACTGCTACAACTCACTGTTTCACAATCTTCCAAAAGCTTCCATAAATAAACTCCAATCGATTCATAATGCCTTAGCTCGAGCAGCCACCAAATCACCTAACTTCTGCCTGATTACACAGATTCTCAAATCTCTATCTACACTGGCTGAAAATAGCAGAGCTGATTTTTATCTGGAAATTTAGTTCCATGCTTTGTACAGGAATTTTACAATTTCTTTAGAAAATGACTCGAATAATTAATCCAAAGTCAAATGATTCGCTTTATATATACACAAGCTAGCGTAATGTGACTATTGAGGCCTTAGTAATCTGCCTCTGCACTAGTTCGCTAGTCTGCCATTTAACCGAAGACGTTTTCGGACTGCAGTCTGTTAAAGATTATAACCTTGCTGTTATAAGTCATCACAAATAATAAATATTGCTATATTAATCTCTGACTCATTCATTTCCATAAGGCACATTCCGCATAAATGCTACCTAGCCACTTTCCAACAGTAAAATGCTGCTGGTGCCTATTATAATATAATATAATTGTTAGCCTTATTCTTTTGTCAAGATTTTCTATAGTTTTAAAGCAACATTAATTAATGTTGCTAGGGTCGCCTGAACAAAAAATATTTGTCTCTTTTCTTGTTATGACATTTTATCCGTACTAGTTGTTTTACATTTTATCCGGCCATGCTTAAATTAATTGTTATTTTGATTGTCCTTATTCTTTTGATCAAGATTTTCTATAGTTTTAAACTTTAAAGACTCAGCCTAAAAATCTCTTGTCTTATCTTGGTATAATGAAGGTCTAGAAACTAATGATCTTTTCATTACATTATTGTTGATGTTATGCTGCAGCAATCGAAGCACTAATGTGCGTATACTGTAAATACTTTCTGTTTTATGCATTAGGCTGCTGTGCTATAGAGTTGCGCTACTACTTTCGATGGATATTTGCTATTGAGACGGACGATCATTTTTTTAATGAGAAATGATTTTCTACATTCTAAGGCATGGGTGTCGATACCCTCTCCACTGTCTCTTAATCGTGAACTGTGCAATTCTTGTGCCAAACGCCATCCTCTACGTATTCAATACCATGACCACGAGTCCAAGTCCTTGCGTCCGAAATAAATCAGCGTCTTCGGACGACAGTTGGCCTCCAGAGGTCTTCGCTCCCATCGGCGCAACGGACAGTGAGTTGCTCGACCGAACATTGCGTGCGTTTGTCGCGGCCGTCGAAACAGCCAATCTAACGTACTTCATGTACGGCGGCACTCTGATTGGATCATTACGGCACCACGGTCCCATTCCTTGGGACGATGATGTCGATGTCATGTTCAGTGCCGACGAGAAGGTCAAACTCATCGAGGTTCTTACTGCGCTGGGTCCGGATTTCTGGCTCTCTATTCCTAGAGCGGGTAGCAGCCATCCCCAGTGGAAATTCTATCCGTTCGACGGACGTTTTATTACCGGACGCAAGTACAGAGCGCCGTACGTTGACATTTTCTTTTACCAGGAGAACGAAACTCACATATGGTGTGAATCTCCGTCGTGGAGATTGACCGATGTATGGTTGAAGCAGAACATCTTTCCCTTGCACAGACGGCCTTTCGGGGGCCTCTCTCTCCCTGCTCCCTGCAACGGATTAGTCGTCATCGGTCCAAACATAGAGATCTCAAGGTGTAAAAGTCGTGTTTTCAGTCATCTCAAAGAAACGCTGGAGTTGGAATTAGATATTCCTTGTCAGAATTTGACTCGTTTCTATCCTTTCGTTGCAAAATCGATTGCTGCAGAAGGACCATTGGGTAATCTCGTAAAGGAAACGTTGATGTTTCAAAATTGGACTCTTCAGGAAATCACAGTACCCCAGTTTTGCTAGTAAAGTCAGACAAGCTTCCACTTAACGAAATGTGAATGGTTTTATTCTCGTGTTATGTAATTTTCAGGGTTGCACGTGTGAACTTGCTCTAGAGAGAAACTGAAATGGATTGCAATTTTGAAATTTCTGCTGCACAGAGAATTATCGCAATTACAGTGTTTTTGAAGACTTTAAGCATCGGTGCATCGTAAATCGTGTAACTATACTTTTCTAATAAAAAATTTGCTAAAAAACGAAGGTCATTAAGTACTTTGCATTTTTGAATATGTCACTGTTTCCTGATTTTTTTTGGCTTAACTTAGACTTTTGAAATTATTCTTTCCTGGAATTCAGTCACTCTTAGATTAAATGAGTTTGCAGAATACCGTGTGAAAGCTGCTATTGTTGTTTTTAAAAAATATTTTGTATGAATCATACGAAAGAAAGATTGTTTTTATCATATTTAAAAACCGTTTGTCACACATTGTATATTCGCAGTGAGAATGGTAATGGTAAAAGTAGGTCCCGTACTCGAGTCCGAGCGTTGAGTTCCGGCGCTTATCTCCGGCCTGGGCAATCAGCGACGTAGGTGGTATAATCCATTAATCTGGGGTAGGTTGCCATTACTTTCTCCAGACCCAGGTTTAACATCGCAGCTTAACGCTGCTCCTTATTTTACCACCGCCCTCTGGCGAGTAAGGTTGAGTCGATCTTAGGGCTCCTGTGGGGATCGAACCCGAGACCTTCTGCTCCATCGTCCAGTGTTATTACCACTCTGCTAACTTCCACCTCAGCGAGAATGACAGACAGATCGATAAAAACAGAAATGAAAAAGGAAATATCAACAGAATGAAATGGCCCAGGACAAAATCATTATATGTTCATTGGGTGCCAGGACAGTTGTCCTGGCACCCAATGAACATATAATGACTTAATGACATTTTGTCCTGAGAACTAAATGCCAGCGGACAAAATGTCATGGACAAAATGTCAGCGGACAAAATGTCATCCTAACTCTAACCCTAAACCGTGACATTTTGTCCGTGACATTTTGTCCGCGGACATTTTGTCCGGCCACGGTTAATTGCCATTGATACTTTTGCTGAACCACAAACGTCAGTAATCATGCTCTTTATTATTTTCGCCTTCCTTCGCATTGGTGAAGCAGTAAAACAAAAATTAATTTAAACGATGTTCGCTGATAATTTCTATAGCGCCGGCTGAAGATTGCACGATGAGTTCAGCCAAAACGCCAAAAGATCGCTAGATAGTGACATGAGACAGGGTAGATAAAGTTGAATTAAGAGAAGTGTATGGGGAATGAAAAGACGGATCTCAGGAAAAGGTGTTGAGAAGACAGAAGGAGACGAGCGAGTAGGCCTAAAGCCTTTTAGCCTCAACTCATGAGAACACCTTAGAAAGTGGAGGGAACCCCCGAAAACGACAAGGGAGGGGGTTGCTGTCCACACGTTTAGACAAGAAAAACACAAAAGTGCAAGATGCCGGGTAACTGCCAAGAACAGTGAGTTTTCGAGACACGCGCATGTAGTGTTTAATCTAGATTCCTGGACTCCGGGGGAACTGGCAAAGCCGGGGGGAATTCTGCTAGAGGGCTGCTGTTAGTTGATGTATGCCAAAATTTCCGGGAGGGAATTTGAAATTTCCGGGGAGAAAAGGGCAATTTCCCCCGGAAACGGCCTAGATTAAACCCTGCGCTCATGCACTTGCAGGTGTGCGGAAAGCGCCTAACCGGAACTCCAATACTATGTTCCAAAGTTTCACTGTACAATGAAAACGAATTGAATTCCCACAGTGGCGCAGCGTCAGTTGGGAACCCCGAGGCGGAATTTTTGCGGAAGTTTGGAAATATTTTTGAGAATTATGTTCATCGTCTGAAAAGACTGACGAGCAAAAATAAGAGGAAAAAAGTAGTCGGCGCTAGCGTCTCTAATTTGTAAATTCTTTACATTTCTACATTTGTTAACACCATTGGATGCTAATTCTCTTTCTCTTCGGCTTGCAATTTTTCCGCCCATGAAAACATCCTTTACCGCTCAAAAATCCGTTCCTATGCGCGTTGCGTCCGGGGCGCACCGCCCCTTCCTATGCGCCACTGGATTTCCGGCATAGTCAACTGCCAATATGTAATTAGCGTCAGGCACTGGAGGAAATTTTGTCGGTCTTTGGTAATCTGTTCCAATGTGCCATATTGATCCATGCCTATCTAAAACATACAAGCATTTTGAGGCATCGCTGTAGACGCTGAGTGTCGGCAAGTAGATTTCAGTGTTTAATCTAGACTCCTGGACTCCGGGGGGAACTGACAAAGCCGGAGAAAACTGAAAAAGCCGGGGAAAGTCAGCTAGAAGGCTGCTGTTAGTTGATGTAGTATGCCAAAATTTTCGGGGGGTAATTTGAAATGTCCGGGGAAAGGGCAATTTTCTTCCCGGAAACGGCCTAGATTAAACCCTGGATTTCAGCGTTGACAATAACTGCGAGTAGTTGGAAAGGATACTGCCGTTCGAATAGACGGAACAGGTCACCGTACAATTTGAAGGGACAGAATAGGGCCTATACGCAGATTATAATTATGTCTTCGTGCAGAGGTGTTTCTTCGACATTGCAAGAATTGGACTCACAAGTCCAATATTATCTGCGTCCGACCGAATGCGACAGAAATACTATACTTTGTGCTATGGTCTATTCTGTGTAACTTTAAATTGAAACAGTTGGACGCAAAGATCCGGAGTTACCTTCTCTCTTTAAATTTTTCTTATTCTTTTCTATTTCTGTTTATTCTTTTTTCTATGTACGTCTAATCGATGCAGTAAATCAAAACAGTTTGTAGAAATATTTGCAAAAATTAATAGACATGAGAAGGCGATTCTCGACTTTTGCACGCCACGATAGATTCAAGCACGACATTTCAGAGATGCAACAACAGTTTAATGGATTTCAGGCAACAGAAACAGACATCTATTAGAGACCGAGGAGGGATGACTCCACAAATGTCTTATATTTTAAGTCAATATTTATTTGCAGAAACAAGATCTCTTGGCCACATTATCCTAGTGCATCGCTGACAATGGGCTCATATTGAATAATGGGCTCATAAAAATAAATTGGAATATTCGATATTACTGGTGCAAACTAAGTCAAATAAAAATGCTTGTCGGTATAGGCCTTTCAGAACCATATCTATGATATTACTGAGATAGTTGTTGATGAATGGAATAGGCAACGACTATTTTGGTTTGCCGGTTTTATGCTTTAACGCAAAATGCCTGCAGGAATACAGCTAAATCAATCAAAGAAACAGCGCCTAAAATGCAGCTGTATGTCTTTTAGTCTATAAAACCTTTTTATACAATGGACCCAGTTACCACAAGACACTGCCTATCGATACATCGACCTACTAGTCCACTAGATACTCAGCATGATTTTCATTTGCTGTTTCTCAGTCTCATACAGTCATGTTTCTCTGCCAGTGGCCATAGATTCCGGAAGACGCTACCATGCAGCGTCACTTCGCACAATCAGCACATATCACTTCTAAAATCCTGTCTTAAAACGCACGTCTTTGGCTCGACCAGATCTCCCCCTTAGGTTGATCCTGAGAGGGATGTGGTCGAACCGAACTGAGTTGGATTTGGTGCGCCGTCGGTTGATGCTCTAGATAGTTACGCCATAGAAGTTGATTGATTGATTGCAGCGTAAATGCATGCTGAAAACGTTCTTTGATTGTTATGATACGAAAGGGCATCGAGCATTTATTCGGTGAACGAAAAGTGGGTTAGCATAAGGCTGTGATACACTCTACTGCAATTCAGGCGACGCTGCAAATGTAACAATGTTAAGGCGTGTATCAGTTTACATCTTCTTTAGATTTTAATGTCCTTGCTTCAGTTACAATGTTATAGCCAGTATAACTGAATCAGTCATCCCTGAACATTTGCAACCGTGCCTTCTCATACGCTGCACCTGAACTTTGGAACTCGATCCCAGCTTCCCTCCGCAGACTTGGACACTTTCAAGCAATAAAATCTGAATCATCATTTCCAATAATCCCTGCATTATCTCATCAAGTCTTCAGGTCTAAGCTTAAATCCTTCCTTTTTCTAAAATCATTCCCTCCATAGCTGTAATAACCTAGCCTAACTGACCTTCTGATGTTGACTATAGCCTGACTGATCATATATCTTCCCCATAGCTATTTTAAGAGAGGCTGAGCGCCTAAGAATAAGCAGCTACTGTTGTGCTGCTTTTCAAGGCGCTATAGAAATCCACGAGATTTTACTAACTTACTTAACGCGAATCGTAACCTTGAACTCAGTTGTTGGCATTTGCATTTTGCACATATACACTGTAGTATTCACTGGCCTATATTTGTCCAATTCAGTTGAGCGCTCGTGAATAAGCTGGTGCACTGCGCCAAGCTTTCGGGCGGCGCTATAGAAATTTTGTGTCTAACTTTTACTTTACTTTTAATAATGGACTATGATTTGAATTCAAAGACGGTATTCACTTCAATCATTCGAAATATAAAAGACGAGGTCGAAGAAAACCGCCTCCAGCTCTCAGCAGAGAGCGATCGACAATGCCGATGACAAGATAATAACAAGGTTTTTGTATGTTTGCCACTTTGTACAAAACAAGCTCAGCAATAGACTAGATCTAAATCTTAGTAGTGTTACGGTTAACCGAACCGAACCGAAACCGCGATTTTTCGGTTAAAACCGAACCGAAACCGACCGAAACTGCACGAGGTGAAACCGTAACAGCTCTAAGACTAAATCTTAGTTGGACTTAATGTCCTGCTGACAGCAAACAACGCAGAAAGCGACATCCGAATATTACAGGGCTTGGGTTTGGGCGAATAACAGACTCAATGCGCCAAATAGGTAACGGGAGAAATAATCGGTCACGGGGAGGGTGACGGGTCGTCTAGGTCACGCACCCAGAAGAAAAGAATAAAGTATTTTACTTATAAATGTTTGCCCGTCAAAAATGACATCCTACTTTGATTTTTGACCTATTTGTTCGTGGCCTAATCGGTGTGACCTATTTGTCCGTGGCCTTATCGGCGCGACCTTTTGTCCTGCTTTGAGCTATTTTTTTTTTAGGACCCAGTCGACGTGCATTGACAACATCATGTCCACTCCCGTTAGGTTTACAGCAAAGTATCTCAAGACCAGGAGTGTATTCCTGTCATCAACATTGAGAGGTGGATAGAATAATTATTTTAAAGTATACCTACCCATAAATATGTTTAAACTGTAGTGATGACCTTTTTTGCCTGTCACACATTCTAGGACGTTAAAGAAACAAAGAAGCGCAAAACATTGGGGATATATATTACACTATATATATACAACCCCTCACTAATTGTTGGGAGGAACCGTTCAGCACGCTCCAATCTCCCCCGTGATTTACGCACGCCACTACTCAAGGCTCAGTTGTGTTTTTTTGCCTGTTTGAAAACTCGTCCGTCGAAAGGCAAATGGACGCTTGGTTCTTCTTTTCTCATTCGGGTTTGCCCAAGGTTCAGTTATTCTTGAGCCTCTTCTTTTTACGTTGTGTATGGCGGATATGGAAAGCGTCATCAGATCCTTTGGCTTTGAACCACGTTTCTATGCAGACAATGGTCAAATGGGTTCTTCCTGTAACCATTCGGATGCTTGGGATCGGAGTTATCGAATGCATTTTGAACATCAAATCATTGATGGTGAGCAATCAATCGTCTTATGCTTAATCCTGCGAAAAGTGATCACACTGAGAACAATACATCTTAAGAATCTTAAGAACTGCGGCCTTTTCAAACCCGATAGGTCTTTATAGTCTTCCCACTTTTTTTAACAAGCACAATTAATTTAAACTACTTTAAAGAAAATAAAAACAATATATTTTGTCTATTAGATTTAAATTACATTTAAATTTAAATTAACTAAGTTCCTTGACTATTCAATTTAAACGATGTTATTGTCTGCTACTACACTATCTACGGAATACACGACCAGAGAACGCTTTCCTAGCGTTCTCTGTTGTTTCATTTAAAAGTAAACGGATGTCTCACACCTCATCGAAAGGACGTGTGTCAAAGTACCCTTGACGTTAGTCTTCGACATGGGTATTTCGCTATAGAAATTGTCTCGGTATTAATAAAGTCATGAACAAATCGGGTGTCAGCCGAAAGTCGAAGTCAAAGTCCTTATTGTAGCCTACCTCACGGGATCACAGGGCGGCGGCGCTGATCTCCGCTGATGAACGTTCCGAATGCCAAGATGATATCTAGACGTGCTGGCTTTTAGTTAGAGGGGTATTGTCATCAAAGTAACTAGAAGCAAAATTGAATTAAAATTACGGTTATCTATTCTATTCTATCCCGGACAATTTATGCAGCGCGGTAGCACGACTAACAGTCAAAAACAAGAGCGCTTTACATCAACACGCACACGATAAGCTAAATAAGTGCTTCTTAAGGTTCTTAGAAAAAAACTCCGTAGGAGGTGGCCTTGGTGACATATTCAGGGAGAGAGTTCCAGAGATGCGGGTTCCCTCGACTGATGGATCTTTCGCCTAGCTTTGCAGTCTTGAGCGGAGGAGGGACACACAACAGTAATCGAGTACTGGAACGAAGTTGTCGGCGCTCATCCGTCATCTGCGGGGTCCGGGGTAGTAGAGCGGAAATATATTCCGGACATGTGGGATCATGGAGAGCCCGGTAGGTCACGCAACATCGCTTTAAAACAATGCGTTCCGGCACCCTGAGCCAATGGAGTTTGTCCCGGAGATATGGCGTTACGTGATCATGCCATTTACATCCGAAGATCGTCCTCGCTGTAGTGTTGAGGACGGCCTGCATCCGTTATTTGCAGAGCCTTTTTATAAAAAAAAAAATTTTCCGGAACGCAATAATCAGAAGTCAATTGTGAACATGACGTAGCGGCAGAACAGTTACTATAAAGACTATAATCAATGCAACATTAAATTCATAAATTGAAAATTTAGAACTATATCAGTTCTAAATTTTCTATTTATGAATTTAATGTTCAAAAAATTAAATACCAGTCTTCAGATTTTCCGGAACGCCGTTCCGCCTCGTTCCGACACAAATAAGCCCTGGTTATCTGAGTGTACGATCTAAAACGTTGGACGATTGGGTATCATTGCTGCAAAATAATTCGGGACAAAAGTTAACAACACTAAATCGTCTCCATCCAAATGGCTTTTACCGTTAAGGTACATGGAAAAAAGTTATATATATATATATATATATCCCTATCCCATATTAGGTGCCCCAAAACTGAAGTTCTTAATTTCTACTGTGGTACCCTCCCATTTTGTTATGTGCTGTCCCCATTCTCTGTAATTTTTTCAGATTTTTAAAATCAAATTTAATGGTTGCTCAACTGCTCTAAAGTTGTCAGATTTCTAAATAGATGAAAATGTTTACACGTGGAAATTCCATATAAGTTCTTCGACAGTTAAATGCATACTTTTAATACTGTGAGGCACCAGGTTAACAATTAAGTTGTAAATATTCTCAAGAACTAGAAGGTTCAATTGCCTCCAAGAAAATTATCAATTGCCATTCTATTAAGCCTAGTGCGTCTCAGGTCTCTAGTGCGGTCTGTGGAACATCAACATTGGCACCGACAAACAGCGACTTTCTTGCTTCTGGATACTTTGGTCTGTGTTTTGATACAAGATACTTTTCTGTTCTTTATTTGTTGCAATACTGCATAGTTGTGAAAGTCCTGTATCAGTTTGAAAGCTCACTCTGTCCTGTCATTTACAACTGCCAAACTGTTGAGATATTTTTTGGTTACCTGAAATTCATCACCCATTACTAGCTGTCTTGATCTGTGGGTGTGTGAGGAAATCAGCATCTAGGCCAAGAGCATTAAAGAAAGACTCAGCATTGTTTATGACAAAGCCGCTGAGCTCCTTTTCAGAAATGGTACTGGGCTTGAACTGAATTCCTTTAGGTGTTTCTGTCTACTAAGTGCATTGCTCATCTTTCGTTTCAATGTGGCTGTCTGCAATGTCGTCAAAAAATGCAAAGGCTATTACTTCCTCACTCAGGTACCATATATGTATGCTGATCTGCAGCATCAGAAATGCCCTTGTTCAAAGCCACATAGTATTTTGCTATCTTAACAAAAGTTCCGGTCATTGATAGGAACAGCTGTTGGTCTTGGACATAATGTCCAGGTATTTGCATACAACAGGCATCCAAAAAGGCTCATCTCCTTCACTGCAGTTTCTTCACGTGTTTGAGCTGTTCTATAAACATCCGCACTTTTGCACAGTTCAGCAGCTTGACCGTCCAGTGGACTCGGTACAAAGATCTGGGTACCATAAGTAAATGAATAAGCCGATATCTGGACCAGAGATGATCGGTCACAAATGTCTCTAAAAACACCACCAACTACTACTTCATGCAAATGAAGAAGTTGGCATACCAGATGCAAAAAGTTTCTAGTAAAGCAGGGTCTCTATCATGACAAACTCCACTTCGTATGCCAGTATTCAAAGCTGTCGAAGCATATGTCTTTCACGTGACTTTGAATGCCCATTCTGTAATCATTGTTGTAAACTTCATTGCTCTGATACATATAATTGGGTTTGGAAAACTAAGTACCTGCTCCACTTGAAAAACTTGATACCAAGATTGGCAGCCTATCAACTTGTTCAAACCAAAAGTATCTGGCAAAATCTTGCCATCCCAGTGTACTACTGAAGTTAGATGGATCAAAATTTGCCAGCTTTTGCCATCTGTTCACGAAACTGTAGTCAAGCTATTCTAATTACTTTAAGCAGATTACATGCTTATAAAATGTGATAATGTTTCCATAATTTTATCTAATATTACAACAATATTTTGCCAAGAATATGCTTGCTATAATAGCTGCACCACACAATTCATACATAACCTGAAATTTGTACTATTACCCATATTATTAACCATAAGTGACATAAAACAGTACTGTACACACTGGTTGTTAAATAAAGACATGATAATTTGCTAAATAATTAATTAATTGTATAAAATAAAGCACGCTTGTTACATGCTTAAAAGTATTAACCACTGGCAGTGCTAATTTGACAGATAATAATTATAATTATTCTAAATGTTGTCTGCAAAAACAAAAATGGTAATCATAGAATATTCATATGTTTTTTAAAATATTCAAATAGATAAGAGCAGATGCCAATGACATTGGGCATTGAGCAATAAAAGTTGCACAACAAGCATGTTTTAGAAAATTCTATTGGCATTTTTCACAAACTTTCAACATGTTGAGCAACCAGTAAATGTTGTCATAAAGAGCTGAAATTTTGCACTTTGCTGCTCTTAAAATCAAGTTGAGGGGTAAAACATTAACATTTCTCAACTTCAAATTTTTACATTGCTTTTGCATTATGCGCAAAATATATATATATATATATATATATATATATATCATATTTGAGTAGGTAATGAGCTTCTGTAATACTTAGTATATAAGAATGCAACCAGACGCACTTTTAAGAAATAAACCATGTCAGTGAGTAACAGCGAAGGATCATTGGAGCATTTTGAGCATGCCCCGTCTTGACCAAACCCTCTTCTAGCTATAGTTGAATGTTGAGCCCAGAGTAACTACATTACAATAACGTTCGCTAAAGGCATTTGTGTGCTATTCAGCTAAGAATTTGGCCTCGAGAAGACGCGTCAACAAAGTAAAACATTGCTGAGTTTGAAAATGTCTCTGCTTATACAAGTAGTTCTCGTCTTCCTAATTACCTTTGGCGTGCGATTTGTTTTCCGAAAATGGATTAGAAGTGGAGATCCTGGACGTCGCTATCCTCCGTCTCTTCCATCTCTTCCCTTGGTTGGATCGCTCCCATTTCTTAGAAACCTGAACAACATTGCAGCATTTTTCATGGACAAATCGAAACAGCTAGGTCCAATATTTAGCATGAAAGCCGGCAGCAAGTAAGCAATCGTCAGGTTTTAGTATTGTTCTTGACGTTATTTTTATAACTTTTAGAAAATTTATGACATCTTAGTTGTGTTGCTAGAAAAAGATCTCAAACCCTAGACAATGTATTTGTTAATTTCAAAATAAAAAGCCTGTGTATAATGGGAGTCATTGTTAACCTGTTCACTAGTAGGCCAGTCTTTGTTTCTTGTATTAGTTATTTACATGTAGATGTCATTCGTTGTCAATGAATGCGTTCATCTGTAAGCCAGTCTTTATTTCTTGTATTAGGTACGTATTAATCTTAAATTCGAAAGACGCCATCGAAGAAGCTTTGCTGAAGAACTCGCGAACGTTCTCATCAAGACCAGAAATGTTCATAGAAGTAGTCGGAAATCGAAACAGAAAAGGCCAGCAAATTAACAGCTCTGAAGTTTCACAATAAGGCATTTTCGAGCGGGCGAAAACTGTAGCCTCTATTGTCATTATGCGTTAATTGTTCTAGATCAAGTAAAAAATTCTGATATTTCAGCACAAATTTAAAAGGGTCTGATTTCAATTTAAATTCTATAGTTTACATCACTTTTTTCTACTTCAGTGTTTTGTATAGGGTTTTCAACAGGGTTTTTGTCATATCTTCCGGCAAATTTAACAGCTGTGAAGTTTCACAATAATGCATTTTCGAGCGGTAATTGCCATCATCTGTGGATTGCTCTGTGGCATGTCGAAGAAGATTCTGACAAATTTAAAGACCAGAGTTTCATTTAAATCATATAATTTTCACCAAATTTTCAACTTCAGTTGCGTGCGTCTGTTTTTGAGCTAGGCTTTCGTTATAACAATTGCAATGCAATCAATCAGTCAATCAAGGAATTATTTCCAAAACAAAGACCATTACATGTTATTTCAAGTTGCTCAGTAACAAAGAAGCGCGTACAACTTTTAGTTCTAAATTCATTTGCAAAGTATAATTAAGGAAATAACAAGCTACTAATGGAACCAAAGTTCCCGCATAACAGTAGCATGTAAGTAATAACTAAACCTAAAAACATTTAAGTGGCAAATTAACGTAATAAATAATGATATTAACATAACTTAACTCATGTATATAGGTTAAGTATAAGGTTAGTAATCCGTAAAGGTTATGAGACCTCTTTGAACACACAAAATATTTTAAAAAATCGGAAGCAAGGATGAGACGAACTGCTCTTCGAGATATTTAATTTCAATTTAAGTATTGTGTTTCTCTGAATTTGAATTTTTAAAACTTTAACAAATTTATTGAGAGTTTTACGCAGAGCCATAGCTAGGGGCGGGGGCAAGCCGCCGCGGGTGCCGACCGGTAGGGGTGCATTTTGGATATTAAAAATAAAAAAATAAATATTTAAAAAATAGCTGCGCCTAATAAAAAAGAAAAAAGGTGTTTTGTGACTTTGTGATGACTAAAAAAGGTCATCAGCCCGAAAATCCGAAAATAGGGAATAAGTAATCTTCGTGACGACTAAAAGAAGGTCATCACCGAAATTTAGGGGCGCGAAATATAAATCTTGCCCCGGGCGCCGAAAAACATAGCTACGGCTCTGGTTTTACGAAATGAAAACCATCATTCCGTCTGACTCGAAATGCGATAAATAAGTCTCTGTGAATTCTTCAATTTGTCATTGCGATTGCAGGCATCGCCTTCGTTGATTCTAATCCGGCGTGGAAAAGAACACACCAGACTGCTTTGTCCATACTCAAAGAATTCGGATTCGGCGTTAAAAGCGTTATGGAAGAGAGAATTTTGACTGAGGTGGATGCAATGACGCAATTTGTACTGAAAAAGAGAGGAAATGCTTTTGAACCGCATGAATTATGTCTGCAGATGTCCTCAAATGTGATGACGAATGTCTTGTTTGGCTATAGAAGAGATTATGACCTAGGAATTCCAGATTTTATTACAGAAGTCAAACGGTTTGGCTTACTTCTAAACATTGTGTATGATATAGTTCCCATCTTTCGACGTATTCCGCCATTCAAGAAAAAGATTTCAGACATGCTCGATTGGAGCAGAAATATGTACGCCACAATTGACAGGACAATAGAACTCAGTTTACAGAACCAACAAACCAACTGCTTTGTACGAAGATATATCGAAAGAGAGGGGCCTGATTTTGACAGAGAAGAGCTCAATTACTTGATCAGAGACATTTTGTCTGGAGGAACAACCACAATAGCTGATACACTGGCGTGGGCAATGGGAACTTTAGCCGATCATCAAGATGTTCAAACTAGACTGCGCAACGAAATTGATTCCAAGTTACAGAAGGGTTATTTGCCAACGCTACAGGATGAAAGCAAGCTACCCTACGTCGCAGCAACTTGTTTGGAACTGTTGCGTTGGCGAACAATACTTCCAATGTCGCTGTTAAGATCAACATCGTCGGATTCCATCCTCTGCGGCTACTATATTCCAGCAAACACCATGGTAGGAGAGCGCCTGATTCGGGAGTAGTAGTAGTAGTAGTAGTAGTAGTAGTAGTAGTAGTATAGTAGTATAGAAGTAGTGATGATAATAATGATGATGATGATGATGATGATAATAATAATAATAATAATAATAATAATAAATAATAATAATAATTATTATTATTATTATTATAACTTGGTTTCATGTAGTTTAGGAGGCTACGTTAGCCTGTGGGAAAACCACCGTGATAACTTTCTACATTTAATAGCCTAGTTTTGCAATGTAACTTTACTTTCAATTGTCACTGCCTCTTCATCCAAAGTGTTCCATTTGTTCACAGCCATTGCTATAAAAAATTCTTGGTCCCACTATCTGCTTCCACAATTTGCACATGTGGCCTATTGTGCGGCTATAGTATGCTAATATAAAGAACCAATCGCATGGCACACCTCTTCCAGTCATTGTTTTGTATGTTTATATCAAATCCCCTCTTTCTTCTCATTTTTAATGCTGTCAATCCACATTATAGTATTTTTCATAGCTTAAATTATAATTATTGCATCCATTGACTATCTTTGTTTCTCGTCGTTTTATCTTTATAAATTTTCTAAATCCTTAAAAATGAATTACTTGCCTGAACCCATGTAGTTGAGGGAATACTAATGTTTTGTATAGTTTTACAATTATCTCTTTGTCTCGACTCACTCTTGTTCTTGTCATCATTCATTCCTAACATACGGTTACACATTTTACTGCCTCCATAGGCCTACGTAGTCGAGATGGGTTCTTTCTGTCATGAATATTATAATATTGTATATTCTTTTATGAATCCTCAAGTATTTCTTCTTCTGTGATGGTTAGATCCTGCCACCAAGCATGTTCATTGCCAAGATTAGATTTCCAAACATGCATTACAAAAATTGTTTATATCAAAACAACATCTGCCAGTTCACTGAACTGCAAAAAGTTTATGTAGATTTTCCAGTAAAATTTTAGCATCGTCTTCAGAGTCAATATTCCTGCACATTTTTTGTTTCATCGGAGAACTTCGAAATGTTGGATAGCAATGGGATACTTTATCAAAGGCTTTAGCACAATCTAATGAGCTTTACGTATGATTAGGATGGTCTCTCTAATATCTGATCCACCTACTGTATATTATTCTAATCATAAACTTCTATGGCGCCATTTCTTATGCATAGAAGCATCAGCCGATAACACGATTGATCAAATCGCACAAAATCCTTGTCAAATCTAGGACATTAGACCGGACAGCCAAAATGACAGTCTATGGTGGAAAGGCCAAGTGAAAAATATAGGTTTCGGATTTTCGACATATTTTCACATTTAGAAGAACAGCATATACTTAATTGAAATGTGTTACAAGTCCCTTACAAATAATTAGAATCATTAATCAAGTCTCTGCATACCAGTGCAACACATCACAGAGTATTTATCTACATTAAAAGCATTTGTCAATTCTCTGGTCAGTAAAGTTGTCTCTTAAAATCCTACGATAAAATCTTCACAATTGTCATTCTTTCTTCACAATTTGTCTCATCCGCAAAACTTATTATGTTGTTATATTATTTCCTCATCGGTGTCTGATATTATAACAGATGTGCAACTGTAGGTGATAACGAATCTCTACGCAGCGCACAATGATCCCAGCGTTTGGAAGGACCCGGATGTCTTTCGACCAGAAAGATTCTTGGACGAGGATAACAACGTAATCAACAAGGATCGAATACTTCCGTTTAGCCTAGGTAATCTTTGAATTAGAGATAGGGTTATTAATTTGCCCGTCAGTGAATTGTCGATGTATTAGATAATTGTTTTAAGGATAGAACTTAATATATCCATGATTGTGACGCCCCAATAATATTTCATATAGCGCCCCTATCGGTGAAATTCAATGTAGGATATGGCGTCTATTGTAATTCGCCTTTAGGGATGCAATTTAAAATAATAATAATAATAATAATAATAATAATAATAATAATAATAATAATAATAATGTCGGAGCGCGGGGAGTCAGTTTGGCGAATAGACCGCTGAGTAAAATAATGGACCGCCGTCCATTCAGGCACGGTGACCCCGGTTTTTAATCATCTTTATTCGTGACAAGCACAGCATAACAAAAGTAGTACACAACCAGTAGTACTGAGTAAATCAGCTGAACAAAACTAAATAATAATAATAATAATAATAATAATAATAATAATAAAAAAACACAAACCTAATAATAAACAAATAAACCGTACAGCCTCTGCAGACAAATTCTAGTAATGCACTGAGCAAAGTACAGTGGCTTCTTCTCACTATTAACAAAGGATGCTTGTCCGGCATGCATTTTTTTGGTTAAAGCGCTGAGGAAACACATAGACGCCGCTGCCCGTCTAGGATTGAGTGCAGAAGGAACCAGGCGTGCTAGGAAGCCGCAACAGAGGATAGACATCACCGTCTGTCTTTAAGGGAACGGAAGACGGTCACTTACCGATAATGAAGAGGCATAATACAAAGCCCAAACCAGTGGCCAAAGTCATGTACCGAAATCGCCTAAGGCGCCGAGACCAAGCGGTGGCCAGCGATAGGAGGATCCAGTTAAAGAGTCTCTCGGACGAGGCCGGAGCCAGGACAGACAGAGAGCCAGAAGACGAGAAAATCGAGACCCTGTGTTGAGGAACGGTCATCCTCAGTATGCGGCCTGCCCGGCAGCCGCGGACACATCGTTTGATGGTCGTGAATTGGAAAGTCAAACGAACGCCGTCGATCAGGCAGAGTCGGCGGCGGAAGGCGATCGGGAAACCGAGCGGGCGTTAAGGGGCCGCCCGACCGGCGACCGCGCGACGCGACCGCGAGCCGGGGTCGCCACACTACTACTACTACTACTACTACTACTACTACTACTACTGCTGCTACTACTACTACTACTACTGCTGCTGCTGCTGCTGCTGCTACTACTGCTGCTACTACTACTGCTGCTGCTGCTACTGCTGCTGCTACTGCTGCTACTGCTGCTGCTACTACTACTGCTACTGCTGCTACTACTACTACTACTACTACTACTACTACTACTACTACTACTACTACTACTACTACTACTACTACTACTACTACTACTACTAATAAAAATAATAATAATGAAAACAAGATGTCAAGTGTTTAGGAAGCATCACTCTGTGCGAAAACCAGTATTATTACTCTCAACATTTAACATTTATTTATTCTCAACATTTAATTTGATTTTAGTTTTTCCTTGATAATTTTTGAATCCATTTATTGTTTCAACTGCTACAGGTTTTTCCATTAATTAATTTTCCATATCTTTATTAAGTCTTCTATCTTCCTCCTTCTTTCTTATATTCCGCATATTCTGTTCTGTTCTTAGCCATCCTCGATCCGAGGTGGGGCCACACTATGAACCATCATCTTCCAGACTTCCACTTCTGTCTATCTTCCGTCTCCCGTAATGATTTTATATAATATAATACTATATATAATATACATAATATACATAGAATATATAATAATATATATATAATATAATAATAATTCCGCATTTTAACATCTTCTAACCAAAACGTGACCTAACTTTTGAGGCATCTTCCTTCTATAGTGTCAAATTGCCCAAATCAGGAATTTCTCATATTGTATCCAAATTACTCGATTTTTCTAGTATCAATCTCAATTACATTTCTACCCTCGGCTGTTTTAATATTTTATTGTGTTCTTCCAACTATTTTTTTTATAGTTTATCGTTAGCACCGTATTTCGATTACTTGTATTTAAATTGACAATGTAAAGAGCTGACGTGAGCATTCATATTTTTGATGGTTTTCATTTCAGGGCGTCGTTCCTGTTTTGGTGAAATTTTAGCACGCGCTGAGATTTTTCTCATTTTAACCAATTTGATCCAACGATTTATCATTCTACCGCCAGAGGGACAAGAAAAAGTAGACGTTAAACCGAGAATGCCGGTCTCAATTACCCTGATTCCTCAACCATATTTCGTCCGCATCATCGAAAAATACTGAAAAGTTGAAAGAACGGCTGGTATGACAATGTTCACACGTTGTGGGAAGCAGTGACGCAGACTGGCTGATTTCGGATTTTGATACATTTTATTTGTTTTAATTCGTAGTGTTTCGATGCTGTGCTCGTCGAATTTTTAGTTTTACTCGCTTGCATTGACTATATATATATATATATATATATATATATATATATATATATATATATACAGTGGCGGTTCCACGTGAAGGATGAGTGAGGATGCATCCCCACCGGACTTCCGGGCTTACTTTTTTGTTTGTGAAACCTATTTTTGGGTAAAAGTCTAGTAAAACTACGAGGAAAACTGCGGATGACCTTTTTTGCTTGTCAATCTATTTATTTTTTGCGGTAAAAATGTAGTCAAATTAGAGATAAAATTCCCTTTTGTCAGCCTTTTTGGGTAAAATTATTGATTTTTTCTTCTATTTTCATCCCCTCCAACTCTCAAATGAGTTCCAGAAGTTTTTCTTCTAAAGACGGAGGGAAAGATCTCCCACCAACTCTCTATTAATTTATTCATCCTCCTACCAAGAAATCCTGGAACCGCCACTGTATACTGTATATATTTCGGATTACGTTAGTGTGCGCTATTTTCATTTGGCTGGAATTTATTTTTTGGCTTTACAGACTAGTGCGAACCTTTACAAGGCATCAACAACAGGCCGTCAAAGTGTAACAAAGGAATATTATTAGATTTACTTATTAGATTTATTATTCAGTTTTGTTTAAATTAAATGAAAATCTGTTGAGATGTCAGATTAAAACTTAAAGAAAATAGTGGAACTCATCAATAAGTTTTGTCTTCAAAACAATAATCTCAAGATTCCGTACGGCAATTTGGTCTGTAAGCGTTTCAAAACATTTTCCCATTTACAGCTTGAATCGTGTACACTACACTGCGTCCACAAATAACTGGTCCCTAAACTTGTTGTAATAACCAGTGGCGGTTCCAGGAATTCTTGGTTGGGGATGCAATGAATTTCTAGGAAGTTGGTGGAGAATGCACTGAAATTCTGAAAAAGGTTAACAAGCCAAAAAGGTCATTAGCAGTTTTGCCCAGTAGGCTTAAATGTAAATAAATCTTGCCGAAAAAGGCTGGAAAGTTAAAAACCCCTAAGCTCTGTTTTGCAGACGAGAACCTGGCGACATGTAGCGTTTCGTTTATCCGGTAAACCCTGAAAAACGCTGACAAACAACAACAAAAGCTCGGTGGGGGATGCATTCACAGTCATCATCAACGTGAAACCGCCCGTGATCTGGACAGAATTTTTACTGGTTCTTTTGCAAGAGGTTGTTGGCTGTTCGATAGAAAACAGGCCTCTTTCTTCTGAAGATACTTGTCACACACACACACACACACACACACACACACACACACACACACACACACACATGCACACACAGAAAAACATACACACATAGATAGAGATGTTTGTTTTCATGAAATTTTTGTTGTTACTTCCTTTCAGTCCTGCCCGGTGTACCTGTGACCCTGTGTCTCTGTGTCCCTGTCAGGCCCGTCTTTATGCGTTGAAAATTGGGCACTGTGCCCGGGGCCCCGCGCATCTTAGGGGCCCCGCACGCTCCAGCCTTTTTATGTTTTGACCTGTTTTGCTTATCAACTTCTAGAGGATAAATTAATTGAAGGATCAAGCACCAAAAAACGTGATGACCTTTATTTTGCACGTCAATTTTTTGGAGCATCAGAAAAAAACGTTTTCACCCTCGCCGTAACCCCTGATATATCGCGGGGCCCTAGGCACGTGCCTACCTTGCCTATGCCTTAAAACGGCCTTGGATCATCCAACCCATCCGGGGATCCGCACGACTCCAGGTGTCAGGGACCTCACACTGACAAAAGACGGACTTAGTCCCTGTGTAAGTAAGTAAGTGAACGTTCAGATTAATGTGTTGACTCGTATAACATGCGGACCGCGTGAACACATTACAGAGTTAAATCTCGACAGTCACTTTACCCCATCCGAAAAATCTCTAATCGGTTTTGCGCAAATTCCACCCAGGGGCGTAGCCAGAAATTTGATTGTGGCGGGGGGTATAATGTGATTTAAGGGGTATAAATCTTTAAACACTTTGAAAATCTTAAAAACATTAAAATTTTAAGGTAGTCTGATTTGGGGGTATATATATATACCGATATACCTCCCCCCGTCGCTACGCCCATGATTCCACAATTGATCCCATGGCAGCCAGAGAAGAGGAGCCGGGTCCCATCGTGGATACCCCAATGCTAATAATTGTTACTGCTCTTCGACCAAATAGTTGTAGGTTAAATCTAATTTTCTTTATTTTAAATCGCATTGTTCGTAGTATTAGCGATCCTATTTCAGTTGTTCCCAGGTAATGAGAAGTCGTACCTGTTACTCTATTGCGGCCTATCCGCCGTAACTGAGATGGGAACATTGGATTGGGGAATGGCGATTCAGATCCGGAGCGACATTCAACTGATGCCAAGTGCATTACTAAATGACACTATAGATTTCACTGGTCAACAAGGTTTTTGTTTCCTGTGCAATTTCTGGTGTTCCAGGTAGATTTTGTCATGCTGATTACAGGAATAATTTTGAATTTTCCTATCACGTAAGTTTTTTTGAGAAAAAGCTGATTTTAAATTTTAAAATTATAAGAATTTTAAAATCGTGGTTTTCGAGAGTTATCTGAGTTATGGGTATTCAGGTTAGGCAAGAATCTTATGTGACCGCCATAACAGATGTAATATGCACTGCTGGCTCACTTAACTACATGGATTTTGAAAATTAGTATAATTAGGCATGTCCAGACATGCCCAGACGCGCCCAAACCTGTCTTCAAGACTACATGCCTAGCATATATTGTTGCTATGGTTACGCAGTCCTATATAAATACCAAGCAGCACTAGGAAGCAGCTGCAGTCTTTCTATTTGATGAGATATAACTGTTTAGTTAAAGGCTGTGAATTGAATATATTAACTAATTTGATTAAAGTTTCTGAAATGTCGCGTCGATGTCGCAATAGCAGTGACACGTTCTGCTACATCTGTGGAGAGTTTACGTTGAAATCACAGAAGCGGAGTATGACAGCAATCAAAAAGAAAGGATATGAGTTATACTTTAGATGCAAAATTGGCGACCAGGACAAAGTATGGGCACCTCATATATGTTGTTCATCTTGTGCTACCAGTCTGCGAGCTTGGCTTGCAGGTAAGCGTCCATCTATGCCATTCGCCATACCAATGATATGGAGGGAGCAGAATAATCATGTAACGGATTGCTATTTCTGCATGACGAATGTTACAGGATCTTCTTCAAAGAATAGGAAGTCTATTGAGTATCCTAACCTTGCCTCGGCAATGAGACCAGTTCCACACGACGAGAGTCTTCCTGTTCCAAACCCCCGAGTTTTGGACACTGGAGGACGAGGACGAGCATGCAGAGACAGATGAAGTGCTGCAGATAGTTGATGATTCAGCTACGGAAGACCCAAAGTTTGAGCCATCGGCATCCAGCAATCCTCATTTGATTTCTCAGGCAGAGCTCAATGATCTGGTCAGAGACTTAGATTTGTCAAAAAATCAAGCAGAATTGCTTGGATCTAGGTTGCAAGGATGGAATCTGCTCTCTCCAGGTACAAAAATTTCAGTATTTCGTAAACAGCATGAAGACTTGACTCGATTCTTCAAAAAAATCGACAGTCTTACTTTTTGCATTGACATTGATGGATTGCTTTCTGCTTTCGGCTGTAACCACAATCCATCCGAATGGCGACTTTTTGTTGACTCTTCGCTGTTAAGTTTAAAGGCTGTTTTGCTGCACAATGGCAATGCATACCCTTCAGTACCCATTGGACATGCTGATTACATGAAGGAAACATATGAGAACATGCAGCTGCTATTGAAACACATAGAATACTCGAGATACAACTGGAATATATGTGGAGATCTGAAAGTTGTTGCAATTCTACTCGGTCTGCAGCTAGGCTACGCCAAGTACTGCTGCTTTCTTTGCGAGTGGGACAGCCGAGCTAGAGATTAACATTATGTGAGAAAGGTCTGGCCACCTCGCAGGGACTTGGTTCCAGGACAGAAGAAGGTTAAACATGATCCTCTCGTTGATCCGAAGAACATTTATCTCCCACCTTTGCACATCAAACTTGGGTTAATGAAAAACTTTGTCAAAGCAATGAACAAATAAAGTGAAGCCTTTACATACTTACGACAGAGGTTTCCACGCACCAGTGATGCTAAAATAAAAGAAGGCGTTTTTGTTGGCCCACAGATTCGAGAGATGCTCAAGGACAGTCACTTTGAGGGCCTTCTGCAGGGTGCCGAGCATGTTGCCTGGACAGCCTTCAGGGATGTTGTTGCTAACTTTCTGGGCAACTACAAGGCGCCAAACTATGTTGAACACGTTGGAAATCTGCTACAAGCTTACAAGGCAATGAAATGCAACATGTCACTGAAGATAAACTTCCTTCATTCTCACTTGGACTTCTTCCCGGACAATCTCGGCGCCGTCAGTGATGAACATGGTGAAAGATTTCACAAAGACATTGCCAGCATCGAGAAACGCTACCAGAGAAAGTGGAGTCCGTCTATGCTCGGAGACTACTGTTGGTCACTGATACGTGAAGCACAGGACAGTGACTACAAACGAAAATCTACAGCAAAACATTTCTAATTTTCTCATGTCTTGTCATTATTGCCTAGATCCTTCTGCAGGATTATGTTGCAGAAGACGTTACAATACTAAATGCTAAATTGTCGATTTCTTAAAAACCTTACGTGATACAGAAATTCTAATTACATATTTGTGTTCAGCAAGTCAAAATCTATTAGTTTCACCAAAATTTGTAGAGGAAACAAAAACTTGCATAAAATTTGTTGACCAGTGTTTTCACCAATAATAATAATAAAATGTTAATTATATACAGGGCTTTTTCAGTGGGAACGCACGGGAACGGCGTTCCAACACCTTTTTGGCCAGATTGTATAAATAATTATGGGTATGTAATAATGCGTTTGGAAACGTACAGGCACGGCGTTCCCATCACCTGCTTTTGTTGATGAACAAAGAAGGTAATTTTTTGACACTTGATGACTAATAAAAGGTCATCACCACTCAAAACAAAGTGTCAAAACTGTTTAGGGGCCCGTCACTGTTCTGCCCAGGGGCCCGGAATTCTCTCTCGAGCCCTGGAAAGTGGAAATGAGCTCCCAAACCTTTTTTCCTAGAAAAAAAGCACCGATTATATAAATTTTATTGTTCCCACTGCATGACATCAGTACTAATTGCCTCCAGTCTCTTCATAACCGTTGTTCCAGTTGATAATCTAGATTTATGTGGCTCCTACCTGGACCTTTATGGCATTTTCTTCTCGACACACTGCATTCGGCTCACAGATTAGGGTCATTCGTTGAACCACCGCGGGGAGTTTCTGCTGGTCACGTGACTGCATCACTTTCCCGAAAATTCTGAAAGTTTTTTTCCCGATGGCCTAATTTGCACCCATGTTGCGTTAAAAATACCTGACTCATGTAGTCGAAGAGAATTGAATTGTTAAAAAAAACTGACGCACTCGCGCACTCATTCAACCATTGACAACATCTGTATAAACAGATCGCGCGAGGTTCAGTGGCGTCTCCGCTGAGCGTATTATTTATTCGCAGTCAGAATTTTAAAATCGATCTTAGGTGCCTTCTGCCGTCTGTTTGAATTCCTATCGATCGTCGCTTTGGCACAGCGTCCGCGTTGAAATGTCGTCACTCGAAAAAGTCGATAGCTGTTTATGATGATTTTCTTCTCGAAGTCAAATTTCAACATATTCAACAAACACTCTGCGGCCATCTGTGGGTGCCACGTCGCTCGAACCGATCGAAAATCGCGCAGCAGAGGCGCTCCGTACCCCCAAAATTCGATACCCGAAAAGTGAATATAAGCTCCGGGGTCTCCAAGCCATTCGGAGCTTCGGTCATTCCTTAACGCAGGACGACCGTACGTACTTTCGCATCCGAAGAGTCAGCTCCTTCCTCTTCTCCTCCTCCTCCTCATTCGTCGTCTTCGTTGTCTTCAGTCAGTTTTCCTCTGCATCGAATACGGAGCAACGAACACTCTCGACCAGTGAAAGTCAGTCAGCAACTTCGTTGCAATGGCAGGACCGTCGCCATTACAACTGATTCTAATCTCGGTCGTCTTAAACGGAATTTCTACCCAGAACAACCTGTGAGTATGATGGCGATTTCGTGAAAAGGCCTTTTTAAAGGAATAATTCTCTCCCTATGAGAAACTTGGGTGCGCGGTGGTTGGAACAGTGGTTAGCGCACTGGTCTGTGGTCCGTGGTTCGACTCCCCGGGTCGCGGCATAAACTTTTCGGTTGTTTCTGCCCCAAGCGCCCCCAGTCGACTCAGCTGTGAATGAGTACATCGAGTGTTAACTCGGTGGAAGGAAAGGCGGCGTGGGAAAGGCTGGCAATCCGCCCTCATTCAGCCGTTGCCATGTAAAGCTGAAGACGCTAAACCTTCGGTTCTCCGTACGGGCGCTGAGCTCATGGAATATGCCTTTGAGAAACGCAAGAAATATACAGGGCCAATGATTAATTTTAAAAACCACTCGAATTCACGTTTATTGTTATTACATGTTTGTAAGCGAGCATTAAGTCATTCACAGAGTGAAGAATCGTTAGTGTCGAGCAATTAAGGGGCGAACCACTGTGTATGCCCCATGCGTTCAATCGGTGGAGGGAAAGGGGAAGGCCGGCAGTCACCCTCATTAGGCCCACCTAAGGAATAAATTGAAGGGAAGTTAGCAGAGTGGTAACAACGTTGGACACTGGAGCAGGAGGTCGCGGGTTCGAGTCCCGCAGGAGCCCAAAAGGTCTACCCTGCCTTTTTTGTGGTGGTAAAATGAGGAGCAGTGGTAAAGATCTCTGCAATAAGTCAAACAGGTACGCTACGCGATACACTAGCCCCTATCCGTGGCATTGCACGCCTGGCTGAGGGCTATAGAAACGGAGATCAGCGCCGCCTAATGAGCCCGCGAGGCTCGGGAAGGACTTTGACTTTTTTATTCTACAATAATCTAATCATTATTATTAAATTATTATTATTACATTATTATTATTATTAATCCATTATTATTATTATTATTATTATTATTATTATTATTCCATTATTATTATTCCATTATTCCATTATTATTATTCCATTATTATTATTATTATTATTGCTATTATTATTATTATTATTATTATTATTATTATTAAATCTAATCTTAAACTTCTATAGCGCCACTTTATTATGCATAAAAGCATCAGCCGACTGCACACCAAATCGCAATCGCACAATATGCAGTGCGAATCCAGGATACCAGGCCTGAAAACCAGATAAGCCAGTCTACGGTATATAAGTAAGAAAAAGAGTTTTAATCATGTCCTAAAGTCTAATAGTGAATCTGCAATATTTGCTTAAAACTTGAATCATCTCCAATCACTGCATGGTAGGCCTATACCGGTAGTTGAGAACAGTCTGTAGTTATCAGAGTAGCGTATCTGTAGCGTAACATCTGATACTGTAGGTCTCGCGTTTTGTAATGTAAACAGACATTCATTAGAAATCTGAAGACAGTTATTTAATATAGGATATGTACTGTGTTAGGCATTCTTGTTGTAGGCCTTAGCCTTGTTCTACTTCTTCGTAGTATTCTGCCCTTAGGCAGGTTTTGTATTACAATTTCGCCATTCATTCCTGTTCATAACTTTCTCCTTTAGATCTTTATAGTCCTTTTCCATCATCCAGTCAAGTAGCATCTCTCGTGGTCTTCCTTTGGTCTTTCCCCATCTAATTGTCCTTCTATTTGTTCTATTTGTCCTTTTGTTCTACTGCGCTATATAAATTGTCAAAAAAGAAATGAAACGATTAGAAATTGTCATCCGGTAAACTGCACGGGTTCCTGTGCTTTGTGCGCAGCGTGTCCGCCACCTGGTGTTCGTACACTGCCCAGGAAGATGTCACAGTGACGGAGGATCGGACCGTTGAAGAACAGGTCGACGAATACAACTGCCAGGAGGCCGCCGACAACGGATACCGCATCGTCACACAGAACGGCGAACTATGCTCCGTTGCGATGTAGGCAAAACACACACGAGAACAGCCGTTATGATGATGATGATGATGATGATGACGACGATGATGATGACGACGATGATGATGATGATGATCAGTGTTTTTTCCACACTCCAGGCCTGTAGGGGATTGACTTGGCTGGAGGGGAAGAGGCACAGTTCAATGCAAATTTTTTCAGTTCTGCGATTTTGGGAGGGGATATTTTGAGGGATTTTTGGGGGCGGGGAATCTCCCCTCCTAACAGGCCAGCATAAAACACTGATGACGATGATGACAGAATATTTTCAGCTGTAGAACCAATCTTGCATGCTGTAATCGCTAGCGACGTCGGCGGAATGATAAAAGAAGAGCACCATCATATAAATACAGGAAGGCTGGGTTTGATCTGAATAGGGGGTTACCGGGACGTGAAGGGCTTGTCGAGCATGGTCTGGGGAGGGAGCACGAACCCCCAATATCTAATTGTGAACTTTGGAGCAATTTTGTAGACTTTATTATAAGCCGACCTTATCAGCAATTTCTATATCTCTCCCTATGCACTTTTCTCATTGGTTTTGCACGAATTTCAACTATTCTAGGCCCAAAAGGGGTCTGGACTACCTGTGCTTGCTCCACTGTGGCTACGCTGATGCAAAATGCACTGTAATAGGCAATCTGAGCCCTGCATATAATGGTTTTCACACTGAACCACTCTAAACCTTATTATTATTATTATTATTATTATTATTATTATTATTATTATTATTATTATTATTATTATTATTATTATTATTATTATTATTATTATTATTATTATTATTATTATTATTACTACTACTACTACTACTACTACTACTACTACTACTACTACTACTACTACTACTACTATTATTATTATTATTATTATTATTATTATTATTATTATTATTATTATTATTATTGCTGATGCTACTACTACTACTACTACTACTACTACTACTACTACTACTACTACTACTACTATTACTACCACTACTATTATTATTATTATTATTATTATTACTACTACTACTAGTTATCGGTAGACAGCGCGTTTGAATTTGTTTCAGTCCACGGGTGACACAGGTTGAGTCGACCAAGACTCAGCTTGTCACCAAGAACCGATGTTGTGACGGCTGGACGGGCGACGCCTGCAATCAGGCGGTCTGTGCCCAAGTCTGTCAGAACCTCGGCGTCTGCGTGGGACCCAACCAGTGCCAATGCGACTACTCCAAGTGGATCGGCGCCTCTTGCGAACAGGGTAAGAACCCGGCCACCTGGCGAATGACCAGGAAGATAGATCGATAACTGATTTTAGAACAGTGAACTGCGGACTCCGTTGGAAGATGTTCTCTGATTCCAGTTTTTAAATTAAACCATCAAAAGATTGGCTGTTTAGTATCTATTTTGAGTCTTTGTCATATAAATTATATAAAGCGTCTTGAGCCTTGAGCTTTGTATGGGAATAAGAAAAATAGCAATAATCATTGTGCACTTCTATAGCACCAGTTCTAATACCCAAGGGTATCAATCGATGAAACTTCAAATACAACAAGAAACCGACAGAATACGCGTGTGCAATAATAAATAATAAACGATTTCAAAATCCTCTGGTTCTCGGGCACCAGACAAAATATTGTCTCTTCATGAAATATATTTGAATAGAGTTTCACGGCTTATGCCTAGACCTGATTGAAAATATTAGGTATTCGTCCTAACTGCCCCCTGTTTTTAACAGCCGTATGCAGTCAAGGCTGTATTCACGGCACCTGTACGTCACCTGGCAAGTGTACCTGCGATCCGGGGTACACAGGTGCGTCCTGCAACAGCGTCACCTGCGAACAGGGGTGTGTCAACGGCCAGTGTGTTCTTCCTAACGTCTGCCATTGCAGCGACGGTTGGACGGGAACTGACTGTACAACGCGTAAGATATACGAATTAATTATAGGAATAGTAGGCCTTAATGGGAAAAGTGGAGGGAAAAAAGAAGAAATAAAGGTGTAAAGAACAAAATCGAATTAATAAGAGAATGCCAAAATCGGAAAAAAGTGGAAATCCATGTTCGCCAACGTAGCAATACACTACACCTAAATAATAATAATAATAATAATAATAATAATAATAATAATAATAATAATAATAATAATAATAATAATAATAATAATAATGAACTTTTATAGCACCAGTTCGAATACCCAAGGGTATTAATCTATGATACTTCAAATCCGTCCACAAAAGACCAGGTCAACAGAGAGATCATATTTTTTAGTATTATTGTTTTTATTACTATTACACTTACTTTTACTGCTCCACCGTTGAAG
Organism: Metaphire vulgaris; assembly: GCA_018105865.1. Taxonomy (NCBI): domain Eukaryota; kingdom Metazoa; phylum Annelida; class Clitellata; order Crassiclitellata; family Megascolecidae; genus Metaphire; species Metaphire vulgaris. The sequence goes on along the minus strand of CM030863.1, from coordinate 4,544,076 downwards.
GCACAGTATTTCCAATAGAATATTCATACATCATTATTCAAAGAGTTGCCTTAGCTAGAAATGATCATAAAATAATTGCGCTATAATATATTTTTAACATAACTCATAAAACCTAAAGAATGCATTGAAAGCAACGTTTTACAACTGAAGTCGATCAATCAATAGCCTACAAATACCAAACAAATGGATGCCTAAATCCAATGACACTGTTTATATAGTGTTCGAACACAGTGTAGCAGTATCCATAATGTTCGAACACAGTGTGTCAGTATCTAGCATGTGTGACCTTCAAAAATTACGGTTGTTTTGGAAGCAGATGTGGGCGTCTAAATATTGGGCAAGAGGGGGCGCTTGTACCCCTGAAAAAATGAAATGCAAATCTATTGTTTTAAGTAACTATATTTTGACTTTTAAGGTTTAACCAATATTTCCACGCCAAAACACTACTGATACGCGAAGTGAAATTGTGAAAAACTTAACTTAAGCTAAGAACTGTGGAATTGAATATCTTGGAAGCTACTGTCCATTAACCGTGACCATTGTATTTTGCCCATCTATGGAAAAATCTCTGTGGTCTCCACTGGAAGCAGTTCAGAAGGATAGGTAACAAATGACCTTGTTATATTGAAACATGCACTCGTGGCTAGATAATGTTGTTTTTGACCTTCTATAGCCAACTGCGGAGGTTCTTGCATGAACGGCGGTGTCTGCGTCGCGACCAGCCAAGGCGGACAGTGCAAATGTACATCGGAATGGATTGGATTGCTCTGCGATAAGCGTAAGCAGATGATTCGACTCATATACGAATGAACATCGACTAGAAACTTCTCTTACTCGTAAGAAGGCACTAGTACTATGCTGGTGTTAGTAGTGACGTATTCTTGCGACATATATTCTTGTCTTGGCAATCTTTGATTTATCTAAGAAACAATGGAGGCCACGAGCCAACTTATCAACTGCTACCAGCTTATCTGCTATCACAAAGTAAGTAAGTAAGCAAAAACAAAATTTCCATAGCGCTGCCCGAAAGCTCGGCGCATTGCACCAACAGTAATGATAATGCAATAGTAACGTACATGTAATAATAACAACGCACTGCTAACAAGTGATAGCGTAATAATAACACCATAATGATAACAAATGATGTATATTTTTTACCAAAGACGAAAATATAATTCAATTGATTTGTATTAAAGTAAGCATACATCCTCAGGTCATTCAATTCCTTCACTATCTCCGCAAGCCTTTAGGTCTAAACTAAAAACCTTCCTATTACAAAAGTCATTTCCTCCATTGCTATAACAGCCCGACCCGCCGCCTCGTGGATCCACTGATCTTTGCCCGGCAGACAACCCACCTTGTCTATAGCTACTTCAAGAAAGATTAAGCGCATAAGAATAAGCAGCTACTACTGTACTACTCTCCAAAGCGCTACATATGAATCTACGAGATTTTACCTGACTTTACCTATGTTTGTTATGTGTTTTTTTTAGCTTACTGTGCATCTCCATGCCAGAACGGTGGTGTCTGCTCGGCGCCAAACACCTGTACATGCACTGCTCAGTACAGTGGCGTCGACTGCTCCCAGAGCGCAGATAACCTCCGTGACGACGTCCAGTACACAGGTAATCGATCTTCTCTTCTCTTCTTCTCAGGTGTCATGCATTGCTGCGTCGGCGACCATGGACTTCCACTTTCCTCGATCTCTATAGTGCTCCTCAGGAGTTCGATGTTATTTTCCATCCCCATTTCCTCTCTCTGTATATTTTGATCTTTGTTTTCCTCTTGATCTTCTGCCCTCCGCCATGCCTGTCACTGCCAAGTTCGCTAATCCTTCTTTCTTCATAACGATCTTAGTCGCGATCAATTGATCTTAGTGCTCAGTAATTAGTCCTTAGTACTTACTACACAGTCCGTCCTCGTGCTGGAATCACATAGGGACAGCAAGGAATGTTCTCCGTCTACATCGGCCGTTGGCCAAATCTTGGGCCTCGCTCCATGACAGAGACCCACGTCCATCGGCTCCTGTTCTATCTTACGTTTTAAATTTACTTAAAAATCCAAATCTTACTTACTAATTTATTTGCTTGAATTCAAATATCATCATGTTTGTGCTGAAGACGTGGAATATCGACGGGCCCCCAATTTTTCGTCCAAATTCACGCCTATGCAGCATGATGGGAATTGAAAAGAATAGACGCTTGAACTTTGCTCATATTTTTGAGCCTTTCTCGTTGTATTACGAGTGTGCTTGTGGCGTCTCCAGGGTCTGGCAAATGAGGGAAAGAGGGCGTTGGAGTGGCAATTTCTAAGCATTGGGATCAACTATTTTTCATACGCTTGGAATAGACTAGTTGCTTAGAATGAGTGCACTGAAAGCATGAGGAGCCACTGGGGGAGAGAGGCCACGGTCCCCCCCCGGGGCAGGGATATTTTTACACCCCTAACACCCACCCGCCCAACACCTTCCAATTTGAGACCGACACCCCCAACCCCCTAATCTCAGCTATGGGATGGCCTTTTTTGCTTGTCAGACTTTTTTGGCAGGTGACCCCCAGAATTTACCGACACCCCTCCTAAATTAATAAGCCTAGAAATAACCCTGTCTCCGGGGGCCTGTGTGGAGCCGCCTGCCTGTGAATGCGTTGTATGGTCAGCGTCGTTGTGTGTCGTGACAGAGTCGCCGGCGGCCAGTGACAACGGTCAGTCGAGCTGCGTCGTTTGGGGAACCAGGCATTTCAGGACCTTCGACCAGAAGTCGTTCACGTACGAAGGCAAGGGAACGTACACACTCGTCCAGGACTACAGCGGTCTACCGACCTCACAGTTCGCAGTATTCGTCAACCAGAGCTACAGCTGCGAGGGCGAACCCTGTCAAGTTGCACTCAGGGTAAATAACCATACCATATTATACCCAGTGGCAGATATGCCACGGTACAAATGGTACATTTGTGCAGTAGCCCACCAGCAAAATAAAAATTTAGGGCCCCACCTCTTCTATTTAAAATATTTATATTAATTTGTATGATTTATTTGTTTAAACAACTTTATTTTCCGAGATGCAACCATTTGTCACGCAACGTGTCCTGACAAGAAGAAAAAAGGTTGTCGCCAATATTATTCATACACCTGATCTGTAACTCTCCCGCTCGTCCAAAAGTTCCCCCTTAAAGTTTAAAAAACTTGACAAGCAAAAAGGTCATCACGCCACTTTTCACACTTGATATGTAACTTTTTAAAAGAAAATGTACCGGGACATAAAAAATGCAAATCCGCCAATGACCATACCATACCATACCATGTCCTGCCATACCATACCATACCATGTCATGAAATTCCATGCCATGTCATGCCATGCCATACAATGCCATGCCATACCATAACCATGCCATGTCATGCCATGCAATGTCATGCCATACCATACCATGCCATGCCATGCCATGCCATGCAATACAATGCCATGGCATACCATACCATGCCGTGATTTAAAGTGGCTTTGAAGCCATCGCTGCCTGTGTGAAAGCCACTGGAGGCGATAATGGGGTTGAACCTCACTCTCCCAGCCAACCTCAAGCAGAGGGTGGGGCCGAAAAAAAATTAGTTTAGTGCAATGGTTATTGACAAATGGGACAGTTTTGACGAGGTGGCAGTGACGGTTGAAACAGTATTACACGGAGGGGGATGAGGGAACCCGACCCCCAATTTGGATCAGGATCGGTCGTGAGATTCGTCCAAAACCGGTTAGTAGTTTGGGGGAGGGTCAGGGCCGCCGAGGGAATTTCCGGACCCCGGTGCAGAAAATAGTCACGGGCCCCTGACCTGACAAGTATGTGAAAAAGTTGATGAACTTTTTTCTTGTCAGTCCTTTTCAAAACAGAATTACACAGAATTCCAGGGTCCTCGCTACAAGTACATACAGATACAAGTGCGAAAAAGTGTTGATTACATTTTTTCTCTTGTCAGTCTTTTTATGGCATTAAATCACCAGGTCCGGGCCCCTTTGAGCTCCATGGGCCCCGGAACAATGTTCCGGCTGCACCCCCCGCTCCTCAGGCCCGGGGAGGGTAGCGGTAGTACGAGTATTAGACCGAGGAAAACGCATTCGATGGTATAGTTTAAAGCATTTAAGACGACAGCCTTTTTGCATGCCAATGTAGCAAGACAATTACGCGAATCTGTACTTAGAGAAGTAGCTAGACAATTATCATGATAATTAGAAAATGCTTCTCGAAGCAGTTTCAAAAGTCTCGCGATTAGAGTTATTTTCTGACCGAGACGAACTTTGGTTCTGTCTAGATCGAATTCGGACCAAGAACGTTGTCGCTGACACCAGACGGCGCTTTCTACAAAGGATTTCCCATCGAAATACCGAACAGGATCGGTCAGGTGATCATCAGCCAAATGGGAAACATCATCACTTTGAGAGGACTCAGTGGTAAGACCAGATTGCATCCTGTCATAGAATTTGATTTCCAATTAGAAATCGTGGTGACCTATTTCCAGGACGGCAGATCGAAATTATTGAGAAGGTCGATATGGATAATTATTTTTGCACAAATTTCTTAAATTCGCTGAAATTTCTACATACCTATTCACCGGCTGTTCAATAGGCCTTCCGTTGCCTTCTATCGCCGATCAAATTAATGCGTACCTGTTTGGCTTGAAAGGGCGAGAAGTTAGCAGAGTGGTAACAACGTAGGACGATTGAGCAGAAGGTCGCGGGTTCAATTCCCGCAGGAGCCCTAAGGTCGCCTCAGCCTTCTTTCGCCAGATGGCGATGGCAACTGAGTAGCGGATTAATCCGAGGAGTAAACAGGCGCGATGCATGAGAACACTGGCCCCGTATCATGTAACTTGCACCAGTCGCCTGGCTGAGGGCCTTGGAAACGGAGATCAGCGCCGCCCCATGAGCCTTGAGGTTAGTCCTGAGAGCTCGGGAAAGACTTTACTTTCTTTTACTGTTTCGCTCGGCCTATCCCCCTTAGATTGCGCCCGACCTTTCCGGCTTGACCTGACCCAAATTCTCACTGGATTTGGTGCGCCATCGGCTGATGATGCCTCAGGCATTATATGATAGCGTCGGCGCCCCATAGAAGTCTATTGATCGATCGAGTAATATAACGATCTTACGGTAATGTCGTTAAACGCAGAGCTGAAGATCTCGTACGACGGAAAGACATCGGTTACCGTCGACGCGCCGGAAACGATGCGCGGTCAGGTCGTCGGTCTATGCGGTCACTTCAGCGGCTCCGACGAGGAAGAGTTCTTCACGCCGAGCGGGCAAAAGTTCGACAACTACGCCGACTACGGCAACTACTGGCTGGATGCCACGGAGACGAGGCCGATCGATCCAGTACCGAAAGACGCACCCGCTCCATGCAGTCAACTTTCTCAGGACCAGGTACGCTACAGAACGCCCTCTCTTTATCTCTCTATATATATATATATATATATATATATATATATAATATATATAATATTATATATATAATATATATATATATATATATATATATATATATATATTGTATCGCCTTTCCGATAAAGCTAGAATTCACCCTACGATCTTACGCAAAACAAACCCTACTGAACCACTTTGAACCTTATTATTATTATTATTATTATTATTATTATTATTATTATTATTATTATTATTATTATTTTTTTTTTTTTAAAATTATTATTATTATTATTATTATTATTATTATTATTATTGGTGTAAAAAAAATCCAGAATGACCTCTTTCTCTCTCTCTCTCTCTCTCTCTCTCTCTCTCTCTCTCTCTCTCTCTCTCTCTCTTCAATTGATTTCAGCAGTAATTGCGATTTAATTTGTTAACTTGAGAACAAGAGTAAATGGAGAAAAGAAATACAGTAGAACTTCGTTATAACGGACTCGGTTATAACATATCCTCGGTTACAACGTACCGCAATGTACAGTTCCGTGTGATGCGCTTCCGTAGTATTCTATAGTTTAGACCACGTAACACGCCTCGAATATTATAACGTATTCGATTTTACAGGCCCGCTAGTTATGTTGTAACAAAATTCCACTGTAGAATAGACCAGAAAAGGAGAAATTTAAAACGTGAATGTGATTGGAGATTTTTGCGCACCACTGTAATATCACGACTCCTACAATATTCTAATTGAAGGCAATTTCCTTTTGTTCTCTCCGAAGGTGACCGAGATCGAGTCGTTGTGCGGCTTCGTGTCCGGCAAGGCTTCGGCGTTCGCCCCGTGCAGTCAGAAGGTCAGGCCCGACTACTTCCACAGCACGTGCATCAGCGACATGTGCTCGTGCGTCACGAGGTCGCCGTTTGAATCGTGCCGAGCGCTGCAGTGCGAAGTGGGGCTCCAGTACTCGAGGGCCTGCGCCCAGCAAGGCGCTGCCGTCAACTGGAGGACGCCCAGTTTCTGTGGTAAGTAATCGTTGCCTTCTTCTTCATCATCACCACTCTATATGCCTCAATAATTATATTATCAGTAACGAAAAACACTGGACCGCTGGACCCACACTCAGTCTTTGCATCAGGGCCCCTGGCTCCTAGACATGTGGGGGGGGGAGGCGTGTTGTTGTTACGCCCTGGCCCATAAGAAAATATGATCGACTTGAAAATTGAATTTGTTCGTTCGATGTTCTTTGAGTCCACTAACGACAATTCAGTTCTGCATCTAAGATGACTGCAAGAGTTGAAGCAATAGTTCAAATTTGACATTTTCAAGATTTGTGTGTTGTGTGAGACCGAACTAAGCATTTTTATTTTAGTTTTCTATTAGAATGTCGTTCGAAGAGAGAGAGAGAGAGAGAGAGAGAGAGAGAGAGAGAGAGAGTGAGAGTGAGAGAGAGACAGACAGAAATACAGAGAGGAGAGAGAGAAAGAGAGAGAGAGAGAGACAGACAGACAGAAAGACAGAGGAGAGAGAGAAAGAGAGAGAGAGAAAGAGAAAGAGAGAGAGAAAGAGAAAGACAGAGAAAGACAGAAAGAGTGAGTAAGAAAGAGAGAAAGAGAGAGAGAGAATCTGGATTAGAATGTCTCGGGCGTTAGAACACCTGTTTGAAGTGCCGAAATGGATGTATTACTGTGTGCATCTAACGCAGACGTGCGCTGCTGCTAATTGGACAGTTTTTTTTTCTGTAGTCGTCACTTCCGCACTATACGACACTACGTGGGGGATTGTTACTCTTTTCTTTTCAGCGGCTCAGCAGTGCAGCGACGGCAAAGTGCACTCGGAGTGCGGTCGGGCGTGTGCGCAATCGTGCGGTTCGTTCGGCTACAGCCCGGAATGCGACGCCACGGCGTGCGTCGACGGCTGCTTCTGTCCGCAGAACACCTTCTGGGATCGGTACAAGTGCGTCGCCCAGGAGCAGTGCAGCTGCCACCGGTCGAACGACGAGGTCTCCTACCCCGTCGGAGCGACCTACTCGGCCCAGTGCACGTCCTGGTAGGCAGACTTCTTTTCAACACACCGTTAGGCGCAGCCATCTTGTATTATTTGAGAGTACTTACTGTTAGCAGAGTGGTAACAACGTTGGACAATGGCGCAGGAGGTCGCGGGTTCGAGTCCCGCAGGAGCCCGAAAGGTCGACACAGCCTTTTTCGCGGTGGTAAAATGAACAGCAATGGTAAAGATATCTGCAATAAGTCAAACGGGTACGCTACGCGATACACTAGCCCCGTATCCGTGGCATTGCACGCCTGGCTGATGGCTATAGCAACGGAGATCAGCGCCGCCCTGTGAGCACGTGAGGCTCGGGAAGGACTTTGACTTACTGATTGGATTAATGCCACTTGTGATAAGGTTTCAATGCGCAGAGTTGAGTTGTTAGGGCTTCCGGTTTCGAATCTGGGCAGGTCATGGTCTTCTCTGTTCTAAGTTTTGAATTAAATCTTCAAAAATCACAGTTGGCGTCTGACACCCGACTTCAAAACAGCGTTCGTTTATAACAAGACACGCGCCCACATATTTACATTCTACCGATAACGGGATCTGAACCTCGTTCTGGGATCTACAGTGAGATCCCGTCGTCGTTAAGATAATCGCTTCACTAACAACTCTAAAGCTTTGTTCGATAATTCTTTTTCTCTTATCTCATTTCCTCTCCTCTATTAATCTATTAATGATTGACATTCGGCGACATAACAGTGGCTTTACGCCGGGAGTATAGGAAGTGAGGCGCGAGTCGATGGAGACAACCATTCCAGAAAGAGAGATAGAGAGCGAGCGAGAAAGAGAAAGAGAAAGACAGACAGAAAGACAGAAAGACAGGCAGAGACATAGAGAGAGGGAGAGAGAGAGAGAGCGGACCCAACTGTTTCATGCAATATAATGTAACGTAGTGTAACAAGGAACTCATACAGTATAGCGCCTCTCATTACATTTCTACTTAGGAGCGCAATTATTATTAGTATTATTATTACGAACATTTCTATAGCGCAAATAATCGCAAAGCAGCAAATGCGCTCAATGGACTGAACATTGGAGTAAAGAAGTGAGAGGCGCGTATAGGTCGGTTAAGAGACGCAATGGAAAGGAACGATTATTATGAAAGCATATACCTGATCGTCTGGTCTATACCTACCTGTGTTCTTTTCCTTAGCGTATGCATGCCAGGTGGACAGTGGTCGTGCCAGCAGAACGCCGACTGCATCGGGCGTTGCGTGCTGTCCGGCGACCCCAGCTTCAAGACCTTCGACGGACTGTACTACAATTTCAACGGGCTCTGCCAATACGTGCTCGTCCAACCGGCACGAGGGGTGACCCTCGACAAGCCGTTCTCCGTCTGGGTCGAGAACAAGTACGACACCGGTAGCTCGGCTGCCATCAGTCCCAAGGCCATCACCGTCCAGTCCGGTTCGGACGTGTTCCGGTAAGTGGAAGAACCTCGCTGTAATGTTGGTTGGCGTTTTAATAGACATCGTAAACTACGGCTGATACTGATTAGAATTATTTTATTGTTTTCGATAAATCGGATTTTTTTCAATCGATTAATCGATTAATTTCGATTAATAATTACATGTAGCTTTTAGATGGTCTTCTTGCACTGCAACTCTGCACATATTGTCTACTTTTTCGTCTGCAGTTAGCTTAAAAACAAAACAAAAGTGGTTGCTCATCTCTCCCCTTAAATGTTTAACTGCAGCATTGCTTTCATTACTCGCCATTGTTGTCCGAAAGAAATATAAATATAGTAAGCTAAGTAGGTATTCAAGTAAATAAGTTACAAAAATATTAGAATGTAATCGAAAAATTAATCGATTAAAGAAAATTAAATGTAATCGATTAAATATTTTAACGATTAGTCGATTAATTAGTCGTTAATATACGCAACCCTATCATAAAAACGCAATTACAGTAGAACTGGTTAAAACGTATGCTCGGTTATAATGGACATTAGTACCATTTGATGCGCTACTGCATTGGATGGCATTGGATATGACGCATCCTCGGATATAGCGTAACATTGTATACAGTCCTGCTACAGTAAGTTAGTTATAACGAAGTTCTACTGTAACTTAACTATATTGCGATAGAATTCTACTCACTATAATTCAGTGTATTCGACAAAAGACTTCAATAGATGACTGATATTGATTCTAGTGTTTAGTTCATTATTTTATTATAGCAGCTGTACAGTAAAATTTTATAATGATATACAGTTGAGTTACAACAATACAGTGCAATACTGATATTGCGGGTTCCATGGGACCATGAAGCCCCGATGTTAACCAAAAGTCTTTGGAATCAGTTGAGCGTCTTAAAACTCATCTCTTTATCAATGTAATGGCAATGTCATTTAATAAGAGTTATATAGCGCCGCTTAGATCTACCCAGAGGCGCAAACGTTGTCAAAGATGCTTCAGTGCTTTATTCAGACTTCAGGCATTGGAGTGGTGGTGGGGGGAATTTACTTGGCTGGATGAAAAGAGACATTTAATGCAAAAATTTGTGTCAATACCGAGTTTTTTTATTTGGGGGAGATTTGAGGGTTTTTTTTTTGGGGGGGGAATCTGAACCCCTAACAGGCCTGGATAACACAGTCGCTTGCAATAACCGCAGCGGGAGGGAGGGTTTCTGAATGATTCTTCAGATGTTGAGGCGTCGTATGAGTATTCTGTTACATTACGTTACGTCGTTGTCTTGACCTCCGTTTATCTTCCTGTTTTGCAGACTTACGCCAAACGATGTGACGGTGAACTCCGTGGGCGTCATCCTTCCGTACCAGCAGAACGGAGTGACGGTCCGAATGGTGTCGTCCACAATGCTGCGCATCGAGCTCGATTCCGGATTGGAGATCGTTTGGGACAGGGACCTCAGGGTCGAAGTCCAGCTGAAGAGCTCCTACAGAAACCAGGCAAGAACCCCCCCCCCCCATGTTCAGAATCTACGCCATAGCATTTCGATAGCATATATAACGTCCATAAATTTCCCCCATAATCAGTTTATACGAAATATTGACATTTCTGTAGCGCTGATTAATTAGCGAAAGCTCTTAGAAATTTCGCATCACTATGTATCGTGAATATTATGGCTGTATCCTCAAAGCAGTAGGGGCGAATCCAGGCTGATAAGTCTTCAATGCTTCTGATAAAGTAACAATTGACTGTATTCGTGAAATGATTGAATTGAATCCCACACATGATATTGTTAAGCATCGACAACACTCTTTTACACTTTGGTTCTCTAAGAAACCACTTTATATTTGTAAATTGTATAAAAATAGATTGTGTAATTGTTAGTTAAGAATTATGTTTATCCTATGTTATCTGCGTATGAGAATAATGATTCCTATAAGTACATGGGTCGGGTAGGTGGATGTATAAGGAAACATACATTGTCCAGTAAACGTATGCTGTAAGATTCAGAAATTATTTAAACGAGTATTTTTGCTGGTGGTTCGAGAAATGCAAAGCAAACGATCACGTGACATCTTGCAAACAGAGTAATAAAGATATTTAGCAAAATATACATATTCACTTGGAAGGCGCGAAGTCTCCAGCGCGTTGAATAACTTAACCTGTGCTACCTTTGTTCAGGTGACCGGTCTGTGCGGTAACTTCAACGGTAAAATCGACGACGAGACGGTAACGCCAGACGGCGATAACATCAAGAACATCACTCAGTTCGTTCTCGCCTGGAAGACGGCAGCCAAGTGCGACAGTCAGGCGGCTCCGGACTACCGCGGGGCCTGCACCCTCAACACCAGGGCGCTCCCGTTCGCGAAAATCGTCTGCGGTACCCTGAAGAAAGGTAAGGACGGCTGCAGGCATGGGCGCCCACACATTGGGACAAGAAATAGCATTTGCCCCCCATCCAACCATTGAAAAACGCAAATCTATTTTTGTAACTGTGTTTTGGCTTTTAGGATAACGAACATTTTCACACTAAAACACTACGCATACACAAAGTGATATTGAGAAACGTAACTTTAACTAAAAACCGTGGAATTGAATATCTTGAAAACTATATTAACCTGACCAATGACCATTGTGTTTTGCCCCCCTGGACACATTTCTGTGCGCGTCAATGGCTGTAGGGACGTACCTAGGGTATTTGGCGCCCGTGGCAGGAGAGAAGTCGGAAAAACAGAAAAATAAATTAGAACAGGCCAAAGAATCTTTTATTGACAAATCGTTAAATTTTATTGACGCAATGTTTAAAACTACATAAGCACTTTTCTTGCTTTTACTGATGCGAACTGGTCTATGACGTGCCCCTCAAAATCAGTTTCTTCTCTATTTACCCTGAGTCGAGGGCAAGAGCACAGTTTTTGGCACCCCTTCAAGTAGCGCCTAGGGCATCTTCCCACCGGTCATACCCTAGGTACGCCGCTAGGTGGCTGCTTTAGACCGGTAAAGCTACAAGTGGAATAGGTGATTATAGCGATGACTTGAATATATTGGTATGCTCCGGAGAACGTCCGTCTTTTAAATAATCAAAAGTTTCTTTACAGAACATGTTGCTCTCTGGTTTAGACCGGCGACCATAGACTATGACTCCCGACGGTTACATAGAGTCGTTGAAATTCTTATTTTTGTAGCGCCATTCAGCGCCTGCAATTACGTGATATCGCCGGACAAGTACATGGAACAGTGTCTTCACGACGTCTGCACCTGTTTCGCGCAGAACACGATGGCCGGGTGCGAGTGCAGTGCACTCGGGACCTACGCCAGGGAGTGCGCACTCTCCGGTCAGGTGATCAACTGGAGATCAGAAAGCATCTGCCGTGAGTATCACTTGCTGCTTCTTAATAGGGGTTGGACCGTTTGCCGAGGAGCATCCAAATATTAATTAGCATTTATATAGCGCCGTCTAAGGGAATCACTTTCAATTACCATATGTTGATGACGATGATGATGATGATGATGATGATTATGATGATGATTGATGATGCTGATTATGACGACAATGATGATGATGACGATGACTGATAATGCTGATTATGATTGATGATGACGACGACGATGATGATGATGACTGACGATGCTGATGATGATTGATGATGATGATGATGACGACGATGATGACGACGATGATGTTTATTGATGATGATTATGATGATGACGACAATGATGATGGTGATGATTGATGATGATGATTGATGATGATGATTGATGGTGATGATGGTGATGATGAGTTATCTACCATATGGCAGGTCTATTCGGATTATATTATTATATAGTCATATATATAATATGGGATTTAGGTAAGTTAAGTGGTTTCCCTCTGTATTCTTCACACACAGATTCGAACCCGCTACTCTTAGGCAGCACAAGAAGCCACAAATGCAAATTGTTCAAGCAGAGGGTGTGACCAAGAAGAAAAACGTTTTTCAATGCAAAAGTTGTGTACAAATGAACAGTTTGGACGAAGGAGCAAAAACAGTTGAAAAATATAAACGGATTCAGAAGTTATCTGGATAAACTGCGCTATTAAATAAGAGTTATTACAGTGGTTTCCACACAGACCAACTTAGCCTCCTAAAAAACTTAAAATCACGTTATTATTATTATTATTATTATTATTATTATTATTATTATTATTATTATTATGGGTTTATTTAGCCTCCTATAAATATTATTATTAATATTGTGTGAAAATTATTATTATTATTATTATTATTATTATTATTATTATCAATGCCCTTCGGTTGTGTGGCAATAATCCTGCCACTGTACTACAGCGCCCCATACTTATCTTATCCAGCTGAATGTCATTCAGATAAGAGTGAAGGTGTACTGTGCTAGATTCTAAGCCAGATACTAATGAAGTACCTCTTCTGAATGTTGCAGCGGTGACCTGTGCCGTTGCCACAATGACCTACCAAGAGTGCGGTCCGAACTGTCGTCAGACGTGCCGAAGAGTCGAACCGGATACTTGCAGACAGGAGTGCGTCGAAGGCTGCAACTGCATTGCGGTCTGTTGCTCTCTCTCTCTCTCCCTCTCTCCTCCCTCTCTCTCCCTCTCTCTCTCCTCTCTCTCTCTCTCTCTCTCTCTCTCTCTCTCTCTCTCTGCACTCCTCCCACTAGAACAACGATCATGATCCTTTACATATAAATGGACGATGTAATGTAAAGATGATATAGCCCTATTACTACCACTACTATTAATATTACTACCACTACGATTACTACTACTACTACTACGATTATTATTATTATTATTATTATTATTATTATTATTACTACTACTATTACTATTACTACTACTCTACTACTATGATTACTACTACGATTATTATTACTACTACTACTGCTGCTACTACTACTACTACTACTACTACTACTACTACTACTACTACTACTACTACTACTACTACTACTACTACTACTACTACTAATAATAATAATAATAATAATAATAATAAAAGTTGATATCAGTTCGTAATAGTCTAGTAGCAGTAATAGCAATGACTGTTATGTTGGAACTCGCTGTTCCATTTCCTGGCGTAGAGAACTCGAAACGATCCTTCGTTTCCTGTGTTCTTAGGGTCAAGCCTATGACGAAGAGCTGCATGCCTGTGTCCCCATAAGTCAGTGCAAGTGCGTCTACAATTCCGTCTCCTATTCTGCCGGTGAAGTCAGACAGATCGACTGTAATCAGTGGTAAGTGAGAATGTACCTACCCCCTTAAATGGCCTATTTCTCTTTTAGATTGCGCCACCGCCTACCTGGCTGACTCGACCTAGATCTAATTCGGATGGAATTTGGTGCTCCATCCAGGGACGGCGCTGAGGGGGTGCGTCTCCGGGTCCGGACCTACATCCAGCCTCGGGCAGGGGCACCCGAGCAAATGGTGCAAATCCGCAGAGAAATTTTGTTTTTCTTGGGGGGGAGGGTAGTCTTAGCCTGGTCCTGAATGCGTAGATGGCATTAGACCCACCCAGCCAAAACAACCAGCACCGCCTCTGGCACCACCTGTTGATGCCTATGCATTGACAATGGCGCCATAGAAGTTTATTGATTGACTCATTGATTGAAGGGGACGAAATAATTCAGCTATTGACATTTCGATGTAATAAAGTCTGAAGGAAACGTCCTGTTCATTCGAAATATCCCGTCATCTGGCGAATATAGGAACAAAAATTAAATACTCGAAATTATAAAGACCGCTGACTTCAAAAAAACCTTAACTTGACCTACGTTGTCAATTAATTAATCGCAAACCATAATTAACCGATTCTACATGTATTCAGATTTTCAGAGTTTGACGTTAACGATGTCAAACATTGCTTTGTATTGCAGCACATGTGACAGCGGAGATTGGAAATGCACGGAATTCGATTGCACAGGTAAATAATAATAAAGTCAAGAATAACTAATAATAATAATAATAGGGCAATTGTAATAGATGAGCACTTTAAATTGTAAGATAGTAAATAAGTGCGTCTTTAGTTTATTTGCAAACATTGCAAAGAAATAGTATTTGCTTTGTGTCCGCCGATATATCAGTTTTTGTAAATCCCGGAAGAATTTACCAAGATTAGCCTACTTGTATATGAATCCACGAAAACTTGGTCTCAGTCAATGTTTTAAATGTTAAAGGCTTTTCAAGTAAAGAATACTGCACTGTGAAAATGAATAGCTGGCCTTTCGTAAACTTATACGCCAAGGTGTGGTTGAATTGAACAGTTTGGAATATTCTCTGTTGTTTTTCTTCCAGCGACTACCGCCTGTCCAGCTGGGAAAGTGTGGAGCAACTGTTCCGACTGTCAGACCACCTGTGCCAACAAGCACCTGTCCTGCCCGGCGACCAGCTGTCGCAGCGGAGGGTGCGTCTGCCTCCCCGGGACCGTCCTCGATCTGGGATCGGGCAATTGTATCGCGCCCAGCCAGTGCTCCTGCACCTTTCAAGGAAGGACCATGGCCGAAGGGGAGACCGTTCAGAGCGGATGCAACTACTGGTAAGTCTGTAGCACTGTAGTCTATAGTAGAACTTCGTTATAACGTACTTAGTGGGTCTGTAAAATATAGTACGTAGTATACAAGGTACGTTAGAGCCAATACCATCCAATGGTGCATTAGAAGTGCATAAATATTGTTATTATTGCGGATAGATTTCAAGTACCATCGATTGCGTATTAGTAATGGTGCTACAGAAGCGCATTATTATTATTATTGCGGATGGATTTGAAGTACCATCGATTGATATATCCCCTTGCGTATTAGAAATGGTGCTATAGAAGTGCATTATTATTATTATTATTATTATTATTATTATTATTATTATTATTATTATTACGGATGGATTTGAAGTACCATCGATTGATATATCCCTTGCGTATTAGAAATGGTGCCATCGACTGATATATCTCTGCATAATAATAATTATTATTGCGCGTATTAGAAATGGTGCTATAGAAGTGCACGATATTAAGTGCATAATAATTATTATTGCGGATGGATTTGAAGTACCATCGATTGATACTGTCAGAGTATAGTAGAACGGGTGCTAGGCCTATAAGAGATCGTAATTGCTTTATTAATATTATTAAATTCATTGTTTGTCTTTGTATACGACAGCACGTGTAAGGATGCGAGTCTCTTCTGCACGAACACGCGTTGTGCCTCCACCTGCTCAGTCTACGGCGATCCTCACTACACGACCTTCGACGGCAAAGATTTCGAATACCAGGGCGCCTGCTGCTATGTTCTGGCTGAAGACGATTGCGGAACAGGGCAGGGCACATTCAGGTATACAGGCCTACGGATACCGGACGCTCTAAGTGCTGTCGCTCGGGTTCATAACCAACACGCATAGGCAGAGCCAGGGCCATCAACCAAACCAAACCTTTCCATACCAAACTATGTCAAACCAAACCATGCCAAACCAAGTCATGCCAAACCAAACCATACAAAACTAAACCATGCCAAACAAACCAAACCAAGCCCAGCCAAGCTAAGCCAAGCCAAAGCAAGCCAAGACAAAAACAAAGCCAAGACAAGCCAAACCAAACCACACCAGCATTCAAATTCAAATGAAACTAGGCGACAGACCAAATAATGTCTGATCAAATCACAAACACATCATTCCAACAGGGAACTGACCGTCCCATACCGAACCGAACCGAACCACACCACGGACCAGACCAAGCAAAGTGAAATTAGACCGTAAATTTAGCGATACCGATACACACAGAGGGTTGTACATGAGAATCGTATTCACATGAGGAATCCTCTTTGGAATTGTACCATGGGATGGGACATCACACATTGGTATGTCTAACACAACTATACTCAAATATTCAATTCTATTACATTACATCACATTACAGTAGGCCTACTTTAGCTCAACCCAGATCAAAGCAAGTAGCAAGTGTCTTGTTCCTGGTCAGGTTTAGAACCAATGCGTTGCAGTGTTGCCGCTGAAATTTACAGTCATTCGAAAGGTAGAACGAATTTCGTGAATTTCAAACGATTTGTCTGTTGCGATTGCAGAGTGACAGCCGAAAACGTTCCATGCGGAGCAGAGGGATACACGTGCACAAAATCCGTGAAGGTTTACCTGTACGACACCGTCATCCACCTGGTTCGAGGAACAGATCCCATCATCACCCAGAACACGGATGCTCTGGCGGTTAAGGCAATCTTCGAGATCGAAAAGTCCGGACTATTCATCTACGTCAAAACAAACTACGGTAATAAATAATAATAATAATTATTATTATTAATTATTATTACAAATTATGATAATGATTAAGACTAAAAGAGCGTCCTTGACGACGATGATAATAATAATAATTATGATGATGAGGAGGATCTAATCCCCGCCACGTTTTTTGAAAGTCTAAGCTATGGAAATGGTACGGAAGGGATGAGATATAGGGACTGGGCTACCAACTTTTTCATCTAAATTTATGCCTTTGACTCTATATACAAATAGATTAATTATTAAAAGTAAATGGACTGAAATTTCTGATCGTTGGCAGAGAATCAATGAATCAGTGAGCAGTTGAATGAACGGTTGTGTAAATGTAATATTTAAAAATGATAATGTGATCGATTTCAGATCATTGTCTTCTTCTTCTTCTTCTTCTTCTTCTTCTTCTTCTTCTTCTTCTTCTTCTTCTTCTATTCTTTCTTCATTATGTGTTGTCCTCTATCAGAAGGTTGACAGTTATTTTCCTCCATTTATCTCTATCTCCAGCCATTCTTTTTAGGACTCCTTAGTTCTCTGTAGTTGTCCAGTCAAAGATGTCTTCTCGGTCGCCCCCTTTACCCTTGTTTCTTCAATTCAACCTTCCATTATTATCAGTGGTAAGTCTCCGGCCGAACCTCTCATTGTCTGCGATTGATAATCGTTTTCTCCTGTGCATACAGCGCATAGTGTACAACTGTACATGTATAGCGGAGACGTCCGTTTCAATACCTCGCAGGTATCCAGGTGCAGTGGGACAAGTCGATGCGCGTCTACGTCCGTCTCGACCCGCGCTTCAGCGGTCGCGTCTGCGGCCTGTGCGGCAACTACGACGGGAGCGCCGAGAACGACTTCCAGGCCCGCGGCGGTCAGATCGAGACGACGGCGACCGGTTTCGCCAACACCTGGCGGACGAAGGAGACGTGCCCGGTGACGGCCGATCCGACGTCCCCGTGCGCCGCCAGCCCGGAGCGCGAGTACTGGGCCATGTACGCCTGCGAGATCCTCCGGAGCTCGGCGTTCGACGACTGCCATAACGTCGTCAGTGTCGTCGGCTACTACCAGGACTGCATCTGGGACAGCTGCGCCTGCACGCGGGGAGGCGACTGCGAGTGTCTCTGTACGGCCGTGTCCGCCTACGTCAGGGCGTGTAACGAGAAGGGCGTCCACGTTCGATGGAGGTCTACCACCGTCTGCCGTAAGTGAAGCTAATTCGGTGCGGAGTTCAGTGATATAGTATATATATGTAATGTAATGTAATGTAACAAAATATTTGTATAGCACCTCTTCTGAAAAATCACCCAGAAGCGCTCCCACAGCATATATATATATATCATATCATACATAGTTGGACTGTGTAATGTGCCCTTGCTCCTGACATTTCGTAATATGGAGCACAAGGTGGCTGGAATAAACACTGCTCTGTGATGGTTTTCTGTTCGGCAGCGATGCAGTGTGAGAACGGAATGGTCTACAAAGCGTGCGGTTCTTCGTGTCCCGTCAAATGTTCCGACTTTGGAACGGACGAGGCAAAGATGTGCGCCTCAACCTGCGTCGAAGGCTGCTTCTGTCCGGACGACACCATCATGCATGAAGGTGAGCCGGCGACCTTTCAACTCAACCTGTCTCTGCTCATAAATTCAAGCGTCTACCTGTACAGGTGTATCATACTTCTGCTTAATCGGATTGGATCCGGCGTTATATTCCAACTAAATGACTGTCAAGGAAGGAATCGTAAAAATGACCTTTTCGGGTGAAAATAGTTTAAATCACTATTCCTTCCGTTCCATATTCTGAGTATTTCTATTCATTTTGTCATCGTCTCTTTCTTTTTATGTCATTTATTCAAATGCTGCAACCGAAAATTTTTCTCCCTTCTCCGCCTGCAGAGTGGTTGTCGACCAGTGGGTCAAACGCCCCAAATCTTCCGCGAAATCCAACGTCGCTCATACCATTTACTGGCACGTTCTTACTGTTTTCGAAAGCGCTAGAGAAATTCACGAGATTTCGCTTGCTTGCTTACTTATTAATTAATTAACCCCTTAACCGTGTATTTAACTGTAACTCAATGTAAAATGGACGGATATATCCGGGATCCCCAGTTAAGGGGCAAGCGTCCGCTACAGAGACTTCGTATTTTCGTTTTTAGGCAGATGCATTCAGCGTGAAGCTGTGTTCGTGCACCGATAGTGCTTCGAATCAGGAATACCAGAAGGGAGACACGATCATGAGGGACTGTGCCGCCTGCACCTGCGATTCGGGCAGCTGGGATTGCACTCCGCTCCCCAACTGCGTCAAGGAGGCGACAACGACCACGGTTACCCCGGCGCCGACAACACGTAAGCGTCCTTCGTAGACATAACCCGCGGGCCAGATACGGCCCGCCAACGTGTTATAATCCAGTCCTCGGAGCAAACTAAAACACGTAGGCGACCTTCGTAAATATAACCCGTGGGCCAGATACGGCCCGCCAACGTGTTATAATCCAGTCCACGGAGCAAAATAAAACACAGAAAACTGGCCTGAAAAAATAATTTGGTTATAGAAATTGTATGTCAAATAATTTGGCGCATTTACGTCAACTCTTCGACCATACTGCCCTTCAATTCCTCAACGGTTTTGGGCAAATACAACGACCGCTGCCAACCAGAATAGGTGGGGGGGCCCCAGTACCCTCGTGGGTACTTCAACGGACAGCGACAAAGTCAGTGAATTATTTTGCGTTTTTTTCTTTTTTCTGAATCCAGAATTCTGTGCTGAGATCGGTCAGATTGCTTGCGTCGTTCCAGAAAACGTCTGCGCAATGATGTGCAACGGAGTTCAGGAGTGTCTGGAACCGATGGAAGAGGCAAACTGCAGTGAGTAGCCGTTGTAACTAAGGGCGTCGGGGAGTACAGATGCGCTAAATAAATTGTATCAATACCTTTAGGTAACGTAAAGGTTCGCCCATATCTAGAGGAATCAACGGGATTAGATCCCGTTTTCTTTAGTGTGCTCATCTACGTGTTGCCAATATGCCATTTTCAGTAATAACAAATATATACCGTAGTTTTATTATACTCCCAATATTTATCTATACTTGTAGCGATACGTGAAATGAGAGTATCAATATTTTCCAGCAAATAGCATTATAATAATAATTATAATAATAAAGGTGATGATGATGATGATGATGATGATGATAATAATAATAATAATAATAATAATAATAATAATAATAATAATAATAATAATAATAATAATAATAATACATAAATAAATAATATAGTTGAAGTAGTTTTCAGTAGAGATAATCTACAGTGATACCATAATATAAATATCGTATCCTCCAATGAAAAGAACACAGTACCTATATTTTAATGCATGTGATGACATCTCAGTATTTCGAGCAGGAACAACATAATAATTGTATCTGTTTGATTCCAGTAGAACTAGCCCCAGCATATAAAACTCGCCATGTTTTGTTGCCCTCAAAGACAAAGAGCGACTACAGAATACAACGCATGGACAATAAGTGCAATGAATGTTAAGAGACAGAGAACTAGTATTGACACCATAGTGCTAATGCAAGTGCAGACTTAATGTATTGCGTTTTCGTTGCCTAGCAACCACCGCGGCACCGACAACTGCCACGCCGTCGACAACCAGAGCAACGACAACCGGAGCGGTGCTTCCCCAGGTGACAACGGATACAACACCGGCGCCAACCACCCTTCCAACAACGACCAGTCCACCGCTGGGTAGGACAGTCATAGACTACCAAGTAAACAATCGAAGATTATTGCGACTTTGCAACGGGCAAACGAGAATATTTTAAAAACTAATTGTATACGTTATGCTATCTTGGAAAACTAGGCTATTGCAGAGATGTCCATGGGTTCATCTTTTAGAACCCAACCCAACCCATCAAATCCCCAACCTAACCCATGCTGGCAATAAGATTACTTGACCAAACCAAACCCACCGTAATACATTACAGTTTCTTAAACTATGACTCTTTTCTGACCCAACCCAACCCACCTCAACTATGAAAGAGTCCAACCCAACCCAATCCTAGCCAACCCAACCCTGACGATAAAACTATTTTGGAAACAGAGTCATCAAAAGTTTTTATAGAGTTGTCAAGAGGCATTTATTCTATTGGTACTTGTTACTTTACTAGCTTTCTATGGACTTTTTTTAGCCTGCTACGATCCAGAAGTGAAGCTTCCGTGCGAAGTGCCTTGCCCTGCGACGTGCGATTACTTCGCCAAGACAGATCCGTGCGTTTCCATCCAGATGGTTATTATGTGCGATAAGGAAGGTAGGACATCATCTACTCTCAATTGCAGAATAATAATAATAATAATAATAATAATAATAATAATAATAATAATAATAATTATTATTATTATTATTATTATAACGGTGATAATGATTGATGATTAGGAAGAGGATAATAATAATGATCTTATCAATTCTAAAATGGAGGGTAATGATAATGATGATAATAAAAATGATAATGATAAAGTTAATGATGATAATGGCATTTATGAGAATAATAATATTGATGATAATGATAATAATAGTAATGGTGATACTGATAATGATGATAATGATAATAAGTTTAATAAAAATCTTAGCGAGAAAACAACAAACTTCACCTATCTTAATCCGACGAATAGCTTCGTTTCAATGACCTACAGCATGACGATAATTATTTATTTCATTTCCATTTTCGGAGAGTGTCCTCACAACCGGTCGGTAATAGGTCAGGGCAGGGTTCGCCTCTGAAATCCCGGTCGACAACTGGTTCTTGTGGGTTGTAGCTTGCGGCTGCAAAGAAGGGTACGTTCTGAACGGAACAAGCTCCTCGACCAGGACCTGTGTTCCTACGACAATGTGTCAGTGTTACGACGAAATGGACGGCGTAATGAGACAGCCGTACGAACGCTGGACCAAGGACTGCTATACGTTCCAGTGCATCAACAACGAGGTTCTTCAGTCTCAGAACTGCCCGGCCTACAGGTGCAGGGTACGGGACACATTCTCTATGGGAGAGGGGATTCTTCGGCTTCATCTTCTCCCTCCATATGCTGATGAAATTTATAATGGCCCGCTTGTAGCAAAATGTTGGATATATCTGCATTAGACTGTACAGTACACTATAGGCAAAGTATTGTGGAAGTAATACAGTCTTCTTCTTCTTGTTTTTCTTGTTCTTCTTGTTCTTGTTCTTGTTCTTGCTCCTCCTCCTCCTCCTCCTCCTTCTTCTTCTTCTTTCTTCTTCTTCTTCTTCTTCTTCTTCTTCTTCTTGTTATTCTCAGCGACCATGTATTTTTATGTCATCTGTTCATGGTTTTTCTTATGGTTTTTCTTATCAGTTTGATATTGCTTCTCTTAGATTGTCTGCATAGGTCTTCCTCTTGCTATTTTCCCCTCTGCTTCGCTTTAAGATATGTGCGGTGTTCTGTAACTCGTGCGGTCGTTTTGGTAGCTAGTGGGCCTGTATTGTACAAATCTCTAAAACAGATTTTCGTCGGAGAAGTTCGGGTACCTGGAACACTTAGCTCAATTGCCTACGCTTCTGTTTTATAAATCACATATAGCGTCTATACAGTACTGTAGCAAGGTGTTTCTTATCAATAGCATTTCAGTCTTGTGTTGCTTGAGAACTAGGCCTATTGTAAAGCCTTGGCCCTGACGACTCTAGCGCCATCTTACGACGGTGAATTGAGAAATAATCTAGGTCTAGGTTTTTGTTGGTGTTATGCTATGTTATGTTAAAATGTCAATTTATATAACGCAATAATCATAGCTGAAGGCCAAAGTCAAGAGCACTTTACATTCTGCACTTATATACGATATCTCAAACAAGTACATCTTAAGTTTCTTTGCAAAAATTCGAGGTTAGATTCCAAGCACTAGACCGTCGTATTTCCACAAAAACAGAAGATAGATAGGACCAATCTACCTATTTTTATCCTCTGCTAGAATCTACAGCACACTGATTACTGATTACCTGTTCCTGTTTGGGTTTTATCCAATTAGGAGGGATACACGTTGGGAAGCGTGGAAGGCAACTGCTGTCCCACGTGCGTGGCTGCTACCACCCCCTCTTCAACAGGTGGAAGCACCGTTGTCACGACTCCACCGCCGGTTCCAACGACCACCGTCATCACCACAACTACACCGGGTACGTAAAATCACGTTGTCCTACTGGATTCTAAGGAGACGTACTAAGCCTCGCAATGAATACGAGAAATATCAATCAATCAATTAATCAACTTCTATAGCGCCACTATCATAATGCCCAGGGCATCAGCCGATGGCGCACCAAATCCAAATAGCATTAGAGCCAGATCAAGCCAGAAGATCAGTCCAAAACGGAAGGAGAGTAATCTAAAGGGGGAGGGTAAGCCAATTTCAAATACAAAGCTGATCTCATTGTAATGCAAATGTTACTGGCAGTGGCGGTTCCAGGATTTTTTGGCGGGGGGATGAAATGAATTCATAATAAGTTGGTGGTGGCGGATGAAAATATAAGGAAAAATCAACTTTGCCGTTAACGGCTGACAAACGAGAATTTTACTTCTAATTTTACTACACCGAAAAAAATAGGTTGACTAGCAAAAAAGGTCATCCGCAGTTTTTCCCCGTAGTTTTACTAGACTTTTACCCCAAAATGAGTTTCACAAGCAAAAAAGTCCGATGCCGGTGGGTATGCATCCCCACTCATTCCCAATGTGGAACCACCACTGGTTACTGGTAGCTCCAATCAGTGTAGCTTTTTAGAGGAAGGGAGGAATTCCTAATCATTGCTAAATGACTCCCGTTCCTTACTGCTCTGCTATATACATCGCAAATGAGAAATTTCATGTTGCCAATGACATATTTAACTCGCTTATTTCGGAAAGGGTTCAACTCCCATAGGAGTCCCTAAGGTCGATTCAGCCTGACTCGCTAGAGGGTAGTTATATAATCACATTGAGGAGTAGCGTTCGTTGCGAAGTAAAGCGTGGGTCTAGATGCTTGGTTTAATGACGTATGCCACTAGCGTCGCTGTATGTCTAAGTGACCGAAGATCAGCACCGGCCCAACGCTCGAATCCGGGCATGGGAAAACTTTACTTTTTGTTTGTAACGTATAGTTAAACCCATGATATAAAAAGCTAACGAAAACTTACCATCGAGACTCTTCCAAATATTAAATCAATTTAGGAGAAAGCTTTTAATAGAAAACTATTAATATCCGTTCGTTTTTCCAGCCTGTACCTTGAAAGAGGGCATGACGGATCCGAAGTTTATCCCGATCTCCCAGATAACTGGAAACCCTAGTCCGACGAGCGGCGATAATCCAGACGCTTTCCAGTTCTGGCAAATCCAACCGAATCTTCTCACCGATCCAGCGTTCCTGGACGTGGACCTCATTGACACCACGGAATCGACAACTCCTATCCTAGTGGGAAAAGTGCAAGGCGAAGGTGTCCCCTTCACTCTGCAGTATGCGGACACTGTCAATCCACCCGAGTACAAGACCTATCACGAAGACGGACAAGCGAAGGTACTTACCGATGGCAAAGTATTTTGTCGATTTAGTTCTTAGACATGAACGTTCAACGCTGTTAAGTCACTTTACTTACCCTGCAATTTCTGATAAACACGTATCATTATATATTTAAGACCTGTGATATCTGTTATTTATGAATCCGAGCATGATATAAATCACATTTTTATGTATTTCGAAACACTGTGATCGATTTTTGTTTCCTTGTCATTCTGTCGCTTCTGTCAAATGTCTTAATAGTCATCCTTGAATCAATTATAATCGATCGCGTGGTTTTTATTTCAGTTTGACCAAAAAGTAGTTCGGAAGATTATCTTTATCCGATATTATTGTTACTCGAATCACATCTATATTATTATACTAGCTGATAACCCGTCAAAATGACTGGGGAATTGGCTATTTCCTGCCCCGATTTATTGCAAACGTTCATATTATTACATAAATAATATTTTAAATCTGAAAATGTAAAGTGAATTATCATCTAAAAGTGTTTCCTGTGGTCTCACTGGGTGGTTTTGCCCCTACCACAGAAACTGCACCCCCAGAACGGACCCTACGACTCCGATTTAGGCATATATATATATATAGGGGTATCCACCAGTGTTTACCAACAAGGTCCGGTTGCTCCGCCCACTGGTGGGCAGAAACCATAGAAACCATTGTTGTCTATTAATAGACGCCAATGGCAGAAGCAGATTACTTGCTGGTGGGCATAGATCAGTGACTATAGAGATTGTTCTGGATACTCATATATATATATATATATAATTTTTCAATATTTCTAATTGACTTTTGTTGTTAGGTGTTTCCCGGCGACAGCCTTGAGCCGATCACTCTTCTCAATCCTTTCGTGGCCGCCACGCTCCGCTTCGTACCGATGCTCGGTTCGGAGCCCGAGTACGTCGTCATCTTCAAGGTATTCGCCTGTTTCCAAGATGATGAGGCGACGACGACGACGCCACCACCACCATCATCGGAGACAACAGCAGCAACAGCAACATCAACACCTGGATCGTCTGTTCCTCCCACTGGGACGTCCACTTCCATTCCAGGTGAGTTAGGCACCGCATGGATCTAATCTAATCCAATCTTCTAGTCTTCTAATCTTGAGCTTCTAAGGCGCCACTTCCCAATGCATATAAACGCATCGGCTGATGGCACGCAAAATCGTAATCACACAAGATCCAGGTCAGATCCAGGATGTCAGGCCGGATGACACAATCTATGGTGAAAAAACCTGGCGAAAACGATGCGGTTTAAATCGTGCTCTCTACAATTTGATAGTGAATTTGCTGTGCGAGCGGAAGGTATCCCATGATTCTATCTTCAATATGCCATGCGGATACTGTAGAGGCAATGGGTGTTCCAGCGTTTGGAGGCGGCCACTGAGAAAGTACGAATGCCAGGAACTGTCCGAGTATATTGAAAATAGCATAGATACGCGAATACATTGATGTTGTCTTTTCCTCGATTAATGTCTCCCTCTTTAATTAAATCGACACTAACAATTTCAAGTTGTTTGCTGACCATTTGCTATGTCTAGACTTTACTTGACCAGTAAAATTGACTGGTTTTTGATTGGTTACGCTCTGAATGGACTATAAGAATCCAACGCAAAAACGATGCGTGTGTTAGCAGATTCCACAGTGCCTGAAATTACCAAGCAACGTGACCGAGTACCCCAACCAATATCAACTGAGTACCAAACCAATATATATCACTGAGTACCAAATCAATATCACTGAGTACCAAATCAATATATATCACTGAGTACCAAATCAATATCACTGAGTACCAAATCAATATATCAAATCAATATCACTGAGTACCAAAACAATATCACTGAGTACCGAATCAATATCTCTGAGTACTAAACCAATGATATCACGACATAGAATTTACTACAAATCCCCTTAACGTAGATAATTACAGCGCCTCTTTCAGGCGACATACTGCCTACCTTGCTAGATTGCTCGAAACAGACAGGTAAGACCTGCTTATTTACCTTGCATCGGTGGTTGTCTACAGTTACCTGTGAGATCACCGAAGGGATGTCGGACCCTCAGGTAATTCCGGACGAGTGGATCACCGGTTTTCCGAACGTCAACGAGCCCGCTCTGTCGCGGCCGAACGGCGACGGTTACTGGACGGTCCCGGTCAGCTCGGACCCGCGACTGGAGATACGCGTCGCCCCGACCGGTTACGACGACGCTCCGGTCATCGTCAGTGGGGTGAATGTGGAGGGAAACACCGAGTTCTATACGATTCAATACAAGACAGACGACCTGTCACCCATCTGGTACACGGTCGCCGAAAACGGCTCGCCGAAGGTAGGTTCAACGACGTCCCACAGTTCATTGCGTCATTTTACTTATTATTATTATTATTATTATTATTATTATTATTATTATTATTATTACTACTACTATTATTACTATTATTATTATTAATTTGTTTCCAGTATTATTATTGTTAATTATTATTATTATCCAAGATTATTATTATTATTATTATTATTATTATTATTATTATTATTTCGTTGATTATTGCTATGTCCGCTGTTTACCTCCGACAGATCTATATGCAGCTTTGGCTTCAGTAACATAACTGAAGCTAAAGTCAAGAGCGGTCTTTACAAAGGAGATATAAATACATAAACGAATCTTCAGCACCATCAGAAACTTGCCAAAAATGTGGCAGAACGCAAGCGTGAATGCTTGTTCACTTGTCGATCGTTTCTGCTGAAAAAATTACATTATTATTATTATTATTATTATTATTATTATTATTATTATTATTATTATTATTATTATTATTATTATTAGGAACTTCTCCAGTTCCCAGTGGCGTAGCCATGATTCCGGAATAGTGGTTGAACCAAATGCATTATCAGTTTTAACATCGATTTATGCTGATCAGTGGAGAAACGAAAGATGGCCAGAAAACTAATTTTTCTGGTAAACAATTCTTTCGTTAAAACGAAAGAATTGTTTACCAGAAAAATTAATTTTGGCCAAAGACACGAGGTCTCAACAATTCTTGCTTTCACTGAAATGCAAACGGGTCTATGATGCGGTCAGTCAGTTTTCTCAGTTTCTTCTTCTTCTCTTACTACGCTGAGTAGAAGAATAAAGATTTTGGCGCCCTTCAAGTGGCACCAGGGGGATCTTCCCTACCTGTCCCACCTTAGATACGCCAATATTGTTGAATTGAATAAATGGAATCGATGGGTTTAATATAATGTAATGCAATGTAATGTAATGCAATTAGCTATTAGATATTAGCTATTTATGTTGCGCATGTTCATTAATGCGCATGTTCATTAATGCTAGCAAGCGCATTACAATGTCAATAATTATAAAAAAAGGTACAGTCCATAGGCCAACGTCACCCGTCGGAGAACCTTCAGTTATACACGGCAACGGCTGAATGAGGGCGGGTTGCCAGCCTTTCCCTCGCCGCCTTTCCTTCCACCGAGTTAACACCCATTCACAGCTGAGTCGACTGGGGGCGCTTGGGACAGAAACAAGCGAAAAGTTTCTGCCGCGGCCGGAAGTTGAACCACGGACCTCAAGATTGGCAGACCAGTGCGCTAACCACTGTTCCACCGCGAACGCGTTGTAATTACACGCACAGTTAATTAAACAGCGTGTCCTCGCGTAAGAGTGAACGTGGTTTTCTATTCGATTTCGTATAGACGTTCAACGCACTCGACGGCCTTCCCGACCGATTTCCTTCGCCTATCTCGGCCAAGTTACTAGCCGTCGTCCCGGTGACGCCCTCTTCCGGCGACACCGAGTATTCGATCCGCGTCAGCGTCTACGCCTGCTTCCCGAAAGTCGAGCAGACGACGTCGATCGGCGAATCGACGGTAACAACGACGACCGTTATCACCACATCGTCTCTGGCCGGGACAACGACGACAGCCTATCAGACAACGACACCGCTGGAAACTACGACTACGAGTAAGAATTCACAGCTATCGCCAGTGGCGGCTCCAGGATTTGGCAAGTGGGTGGAGGGGTGGGGGCGGGCGGGCGTTGGGGTGGCAACTTTTAAGCATGGGGCCCAATTGGAGGGACTAGTCTATAGTTGCTTAGAATGAGTGCACTAAAGGGGCTGTTCGGAGGGGGGGGTAATAGGCAGAATTGCATTTTTATAGCACACCAATTTAAATTATATCAGCCTGAGACATTTCACTTAGAATTAGATTCAGTGACCATTGGTAATTAGTAGAAACACAATAGACGCAACAAGGATTTCCTTATGATATTTTATTGTTTCTGTTTCGTTTTCGTTTTACGAATGTGCGCTATAAAAATACAATAACAGTCATCGGTGCCAACAAACAGTATACTTTACTCAGTACAGGCGCGCCTCGATTCGCTCTCAGATCTGTCGTATTAACCCCTTAACCGTGTATTTAAATGTAACTCAATGTAAAATGGATGGATATATCTGGGATCCCCACAGAGATGGACACGGGTTGGGTTGGGTTGGGGTTGGATTGGGTTGGGTCATAAATTTAGGCAGTTGTGGTGGGTTGGGTTGGATTGGGTTGCAAAACGCTGATTTGCACGTGGCACAGTGCACACACCATAAATTGGTTATTAAGAAAATGGTTATCGTTTTCCGCATTTTCATGTAACAAATTGCCGCCAAACTGTCGCTGGCAATACTGGCTTGTGACGGCTCTTAGTTAAGCGATTGGCGGGTGGGGGTTATATTCAGGACTGTCTTGAGCCCCTGGTTCTATTGATCCAAACACAGTTGTTCCTATATAATAAAGCATTAAAGGCATAAGTCTATCTCCTTTGATACATAAAACCCTCCTCGCCGTTGTGGCCGTTGCTTTCTCGATATTGTGCAGCGTCATATGCCTATAGGTAAATGTTGATCCGCAGCCACGAGATATTTGCATAAGACCGGTGGAAGTAAATAATTCAAGGCATTGGAATCGAGAGTCGAAATTGATGAAAGAAGGAAGTAACTTTCTTTGAACGAAGTAACTTTCTTTAAACCATCCACTGTAAATCCATCTTAAATTCTTAACCCCCTTATTGACTCCAATAACATTTATGAGCTACTGCGTGGGAGTGCGTGCGAACTTGCTAAGCAAATGCTATAATGGCTCTAGGGTTCCTTATTCGTTAGTCTTTCAACATTTGAAGCTGAATTTTAGATAGTATAAGTACAAATTATAAGAAGGACGTCTACCTTCCTTTGCACGCCAATGATAATTATAATGACGGAAAACATAGGCCCTACAGCGACATGTGAGAGGTAATTTTTTAAAATGATTTGTATGCAGTAATTGACAAATTGTTGCTTAGCAATAAATTTGCTGAATATGTTTACTTGAAGCTTGGGTGGGTTGGATTGGGTTGGGTGAATACTTGCAATTGCCGGCATGGGTTGGGTTGGGTTGGAGATTTGATGGGTCGGGTTGGGTTGGGTTCTAAAAAATGGACCCATGTCCATCTCTGGATCCCCAGTTAAGGGGTTAAACGATAAC
The DNA here is from genome assembly GCA_018105865.1 of Metaphire vulgaris. Taxonomy (NCBI): domain Eukaryota; kingdom Metazoa; phylum Annelida; class Clitellata; order Crassiclitellata; family Megascolecidae; genus Metaphire; species Metaphire vulgaris. The sequence goes on along the minus strand of CM030863.1, from coordinate 4,513,878 downwards.
GCAGGTAATAAACTGATGATGATGATGATGATGATGATGATGATGATGATGATGATGATGACGACGGTGATCGTCTAGGTCTGGTCTGCGAGGACAAAGACGTGACATTGTCGCACGACGACATCGAGGTGACTGCTGAGGGACCGGAGGGCGGCGATGCCTTCTACACCGCCGGCGACACCTACAACCCCGGCCCCGTCCAGGCGCAGTCGGCGCCCACGGTCGTCGTCCAGTTCAAGACAGAGGCCCTCCTTATGGACCTGACCCTAGAAGTCTCCGGTCCGTTGGAATACGCCACAGCAACGGCCGGAGAGGGACCATCGGCAGTCACGCGGGTCAGATATATATATATATATGCATGTATATATATGCATGTACATATACATATATATATATATATGCCTATATATACATTATACAGTATATATTACACTATCGGTGCTTAGTTCCCGAAGGACTTATGTATATATACAAGCATAAGCAAAGGTTTTATGTATATAATTATAATTATATATATATAGTTATATATATATAATATATATATAGCACTTAAATGAATTGAATGCACTGTGCACACATCAGCTGATATATGTGTATATATATATATTATGCCCTCTGTGCTTAGTTCCCCAGAGACTTATGTATGTATGTATGTATGTATGTATATACTGTATAAGCATAAGCAATGGTATATATATATATATATACATATACAGCACTTAAATTATTTGAATACACTGTTAGCACGCACATGCTTTAAATTATCAAAACACTGAATTGGGTTTGGCGCAATGGTCAACTGAGGCTTCTGCTTCTCTCTCTCTCTCTCTCTCTGTCTCTCTCTCTCTGTCTCTCTCTCTGTCTGTCGGAAGTTTCACTGGAAAATTATATTTTAATGAGCTAGTCTGTCAGACAGTATCCAGCAAGCACTGTCAGGTATGAGTACCCATCCCCCCAGTAAACAGCTACTTTATTGTTGCAGGAAAATATCAAATTCAATTAGGGCCTATGTGAAATGAAGAAATGTAAGACAATCGAACACTTTTAACTGAGCTCTTCTCTTGACCAAAGAAAGAAGAGCCAGAAAGACCGAAGACATGTCTTCTGATATTTGACCTTTCGTAATGTTGCACTCCGCTTCTGTTTTGCATCGTTATAAGTCTACGTTCAATCATGACTCACGTTTCATCGTTTTATTTTCAGCCAACATCTTAGTATCAGAGTGAGGTTATTCTTAGCGCAAAATCCCTCAAACTCTCAAGTTCAGAAATGAATTGACTGTTCTCAGAACAGTCCCAGTACTGTTGGATTAGCGTGAGCTGCTACACTTTATCCCAAGTACCTGTGCGTAGGTCTCGTAGGGATGGGATACTCTTGTCCTAAACGCTCCAAAAAAAAATTTTAAATAGGGACAAAAAACTGGTAAACCGATTACTAATTCGAATCGTCGATTTAATAATGTTCCTTTCCAGTCTGAAAAAGTCTTCGTGCACAACGAATGGGTGACATTGAAATTTCACTTTGGAGAGGTCGTTCCAAGGTCAATCGTCTACCTGACCTTCCACTACCTGCCTGACGCAAAACCAGAGGACAACATGCTGGCAAGAGGCCTCATCATCAGGGCTTGCCATAAGCCGACAGCAGGTATAAATTGACTATTGAATATTTTAAAGATTCTTCTAGAATCGCTGCCCTTATTTAATACTCGCTTTCTCACTGACTGATTACTGGAATGACCCGGTATAGCATATAATAATGATACCCATATAATAATGACTCCCCAATGACGAGGAGTAGAAAGACTGATATATATATATATATATATATATATATATATATATATATATATATATATATAATATGGGGAGCTATTATTATTATATGGGGGTTAATATGATATGCTACACTGGTCTTTTGCTGATGAATTTGAAGTCAGTGGATGTTCCAAGAATTCTTGGTGGGGGATGCAATGAAATCGCGAAAAAGGTTGACAAGCAAAAAAAGTCATCACCTTTTGAATATGGCTATTTCAAATTTTGACTAGACGCCTAGAAATAAGTAGCCACTGCATGCGGTAATACTTTCGAAGGCACTGTACAAATTCACGAGATTTTACTTACTTGCTTTCTCTATGTCTCAGTATTTCTTCTTTGACTCTTTCAAGAATCAAGCAGTGCTTATACTGTCGTTTTCTTCATATGCGTGATTACATGTAATGATGTAATGTATAAAGTAAACTGATGAAATTAAATTTCAGCGTCGACGTCCGCTGTTCCACCGGTAACAGAGACTACCACAAGTGGTGCTGTGACCACCGGTGGTACACCGTCACCACCACCAACCGCAGCAGCGACTACACCACCGGTCGTGAAGACGACAACCGTGGGCCGCGCGACGACCCCGCATCGTAAGTAGGCCTCTAAAGCCGGCGACACTTCGACCCCCAAATGCGCTTCGTCTGGATTTCGTATACAGAGACATAGCAACGTCTGAAATAATTTGTTAGGAATTATCATTTTCTACAGATGCAGCATCAACAACGATGATGATGACGACGACGATGATGATTGTTATTACTGAGGCAATTTTGATAGCGCCGTAACTGCCCGTAAGCAAGACGAAAGTCAATGTCAAGAGAACTTTAACAACCGTTGCTTAGTAATAATGATGACGACGACTATAATGATGGTGATAATAATAATAATAATAATAATAATAATAATAATAATAATAATAATAATAATCTTATTCATGAACTCTGTTTTTATAACCAACATCGACGACGAACAATACTAATAATTAATACTAATAATACTACTACTAATAATATTAATATACTACTACTACTACTACTACTACTACTACTACTACTACTACTACTACTACTACTACTACTAATACTAATAATAATAATAATAATAATAGTGCGACAGTGTGGATACATACAGTGTAATACTACTACTACTAATTATAATAAATTATTATAATTATTATTTATAACAATAATAATAATAAAATAATGTAGCCTTGCAAAAAAGTGACAATGGGGCTGCAGGCGTTCCTTGTTATTCTGTGAATTCAGCGACTTGTTACAAGGTTCCGATCGTCTCGTCCGTCAAGGACGTGACGGCGGTCGACTCGACGGGCGCCGATGCGAGCGTCGCCGTCAAGGGCAGCGGCGCCGTCTGGGTCTCCCCGGCGAGCGCCGCCTCGGCCACGATCAGGTTCATCATCAAACTGGACACTCGTGTGCCTTTACTCGCCCAAATTTTCCTGGCCGTCAAGTCCGTCAGCAAAGTCACCGTTACGCTCTACCCAAGCGCCTTGAGCAAACAACCGATCAAACAGGTGGGGATCAGAAAACAGCCTCTCTCTCTCTCTCTCTCTCTCTCTCTCTCTCTCTCTCTCTCTAACTCTAAGCCAGTCTAAGCAGTTACCAGGAATTTTCCCCCCGTCCCCTACAATTACCACTATGGTCTGCATATTCTGTTAGAATGGCCGTAACAGATTTTGATCTAGATTTTCTTATCGCGTCTACACTCGCTAAGCTCCTATGAATTAACTCGTCTCATCTCGCCCAAATTTTACTTTGAACAGCGCTGTATAAATTTCACTTTCTTATTCACCGCAGAGATGGTATGGGTTGGGCTAAGTTGGGTTGGGTCAGACTTTATCATATCGATGGTGGGTTTGGTTTGGTTTGGCCACAAAATAAGTGACGGTTTAAGAAATTGCAATGTACAGTATTACGGTGGGTTAAGATGGGTCATGTTACTCTATTTCCGGCATGGATAGGATTGGATTGGAGATTTGTTGGACTGGTTTGGGTTGGGTTCTAAAAATTCGACCCACGGAGATATCTGATTTACCATCGTAGTGACAGCGTTCTAATCCGATCTAATATTGAACTTCTATAGCGCCACTTCACAGAAGCATCAACCGATGGCACACCCAATCAGAATCATTAAAGATCCAGGTCAAATCCAGGGCATCCGGTCGGACAAACGGGTGGTAGTCTGTGGTGGATAAACCATGTAAAAAAGACGGAAAGATGGGGGGGGGTAATCTTGTTCCAAGAATCTGTAATTAATTATTTGCAATGCGCACATGTTGATTGGTGTTTGCTGGTTTTGCGGTTTCAATGCTAGTCGTCGGTGACTGTTCCCAACCCGGACGCCTGGTCGGCGCTCCTGATCGGCTGCGGAGACGGGACTCCGGCCGCTGTCTTCGTCGTGACGGCCATGAAGGCCCTCGGCGCCTCCACCCCCATCTCCGTCAGAGACGTGTCGGCCAAGGAGTGCTACGAAGGTCTTATCGCAACAACACCAGCTGCGACAACAACGCCGACTCCAAGTAGGATCTGACTTTCAAAAACCATAACTCGTGTGACACAATGGAACGTGTACACTAGGTTTCAAACCTTGAATATGGCCAGGGCCGGCGAGAGGGGGACAGTGGTAGGCCTACATTTTTACCCTGGCCCGGCGATAAACAAATGGCCCTCGCTAACCAGAAAAAATTATTAACCTCCCCTTGGCTGCCGACACAAAAAATTTTTGATAACTTTTTTGCTTGTCAGCATTTATTTAATATGAGGTTAACCTTTATTTAATATGAGGTTAACCTTTTTTTCTTGTCAAGATTTTTTGAAGTTATGCTCAAAACCAAAACACGAGGCCCGGAATCAATATTTGCCCTCCGGCCCGTATTCTCTTTCGACGGCCCTGAATATGGCTAATGGCTACATGTAAGAAAATGGAAACATTTCCAAGGAAACACGCGTTTAACAAATAATTCTTTTCAATACCAAACACGATATTTCCACTTAAAATCATTAACAATCCCACCAATTGTCGCAGCCGCGTTACAATTGGTATTTTCACACGACTGACTAGGATGCTATAGATACTTTCAATTATATTTGTTCTTTGCTGTTTCGGCAAAATGAACAAATAAGATATCCGTTTCCGTTTGACTCACAACAATGCAATAGTATTGTTGTATTTTAAATATGCGCTGATTCTCATTATTGAATGCGTTACGTGAAGTATATAATTGCTGCATGTCTATAACAATTTATCTAGATACATTTTGTCCCACAAGTTATAATAACCTTGGGTTAGAAACTCCATGAAAATTTGGCGATATGCTTCAGAGATGGTAAATGGTCATATCGACCTATGGATCAACTGACCCGCTGCGTGCAAATCTGCAATCTCTTATAAGCCTATTCGCTTCGCACTGTGTTTTCACAAAAGACCTTTGCAAACTTTGCAGAGAGATGTCCGACCACGATGATCGATGACGTCGTTTCGCCGCAAGACGTCGACGTCATCGGTGACGTCAGTCCTGACACCGCGAAGACGGCGTTCAACAAGGTCGCCCCGTTCTACACGTTCACCGCCGACCCGAAGACGACGCCGTACGTCCGCCTGACGATCGTCCTCCGGTCGAAGACACCGACGCTGATCAACGGCATCAGCTTCGTCGTCTTAGGTTCGAGCGGAGTGTACTACGTGCTCGGGAGTCCCACCGGTCCTACCCGCCGTCGCCGACGCGGCCAACGGACCCGACGAAGGCGAGCGTCGTATCGGCGGTCTTCGTCACGCCGGTCGAAGCCAAGACGATGACCGTCTACCTGAGACCGGTCGACGAGACGACCATCATTCAGGTCTCGAAGCTCGAGATCAAGTCGTGTCGTGAAACGGGTGCGTAGGCAATCACCTTCGAATCTAGAGTCTGTAGTTTATTGTCGTCACCTACTACTCTGAGGAAGAGTAGTAGGTGACACCTACATGTAGTTACAAGAGTAGTAGGTGTTATAGGAGTAGCGGGTGCCACCTACTAATCTACTACTAATACTAATAGGTGACACCTACTAACCTACTACTAATCTTCTCAACTCTGGTTGAATAGTAGGATGTCACCTACACACTGTACTACTCTGAGAAGAAATATAGAGGCGCTATACAAATGCCACATTACATTAATACAAAACATTCATTCCATTTGAATGAATGAACGTTTCATTTCAACTATTACCTTATAATACATCGTTACTCAATACATGCAATAGAATTTCGTTCTAACGTATACCTACTGAGCAGGTCTGTCAAATTTATTAGGTATTACGTAATATCCGATGAAGGTTATATCGAATACCATCCAATACGGTAGCGTATCACATGGTACTGAACATTGCGGTACTTTATAACCGAGTATACCTTAGAACCGAGTCCGTTACAGCGAGGTTGTACTGTAGCTCAAGCATTATGAACATCATTGAGCAAAATTACAGAGCAAATTATAGCATTAAATGTTCTGTAACAAGAATCAATGATTGGCAGTTAAACTACTAATACATTTGCGACCATATCGTCTGTTGTTTCAAGGCATAGACGCTCTTTAAATTTGAAAATCCTCATTCAGCCTCAACAACGAATTACGAAACAGATGAAAATTTGGGAACCGGAGTTGACAATACTCGAAGAAATACTGCTTTCATAATGTCCTCCAAAAGCGATTTATCACCAAGGGCTTTTCTTAATGAATTAAATAAAACGACCAGCTCTCATTCCGCTACCGAAGAAATTCTATGCATGCATTATTCGAGAGAACTCTGTTAAAACGCGTTACAACCCGCTGCACTTAATTAACATGAGTTGCACATTAAGGGCAATGATTGTACGTGTTTATCTGTTAGTTCCTCGAGAAACTCTCCCGCCTATATCGACAACACCAGCCGCTGAAACAACAACCACCAAAGGTAAATCGCTTTGTCTGTCTGTCTCCATATGCTTCTCTCTTCTCTCTCTCTCTCTCTCTCTCTCTCTCTGAACCTACAAGAGAAATAAACCTCATTCGGTTTAATAAAGTTCAACATTTTTTGCAGAACGTTATAAAAATGTCTACGTTGCATAGTATTCTAAACGAATGAACGAAAATGCCGTTCTTTCCAGCTACTTGCGACAAGGTGATGATCGACGGAACCACAAGTCCCGATACCGTGACGATGTCTTCGAATTTCAACAGCGACGAAGCCACGAAGGCTCTCAAGGAGTCGGGTGATGCGTTCAGAGCAACCACTGACGAACCGAAAGAAGTAGTTACATTGACCATGATCCTGAATTCCGTAACTCCTGCGACGCTTGTTTCCTTCTACCTGGAGGTTAAGAAGGTCGTTGAGGTCCGAATCACATTGGTCTACAAAGACACTCCGATAACATCGGCGCCGATTTCTGTAGATCCGAACGTAAAGGTGCCCATATCGACTGGAGAAATTCCGGGTTCGATAAATATCGACAAGATCATTGTCGAACTGACACCGGAAGACAGAGAAGTCGAGGTGACGGGCGTACAAGCCGTTGCGTGCTTCGAGACAGGTACGACGATCATACCCACTAACAATATGAATTGAGTTGTTGCAATCGCTTCACCAATCTCAGATTGGACACTTAGGAACGAATTAGCACAGTATTTCAACGGTACACTGTTATCAGTTAGTTTCCATTTGTGTCAAGTATAATTAATAATAAAGAAAGTCTACAAAAAGCCTTATAATGTCTGTTTCACATATATTACTCATTGCTCTCTTAAAATATGATTTAATCCAAACGGCGCTTTGTTGGTCTCAGTCATATAACTTCTATAAGGATAATATTGAACGTTTATTAAATAGCCTAAATCGCAGGTAAATTGATACTTCAGCGTGATGATTATAGTGTTTGCACTTTTCTTTTAGATGTTCGCGATACTACCCCACCTATCGTTCTATTGACAACAACACCGGCTGCTGATACAACACCAGCCGTTGATACAACACCAGCCGTTGGAACAACAACCACCAAAGGTAATTCGCTCCCTCTCAAAATCTGCGACAAAAATTGACGATACTGAGTGTAGCATATAGGATTTAATAGTAATGTTATGGTTAGAGAAAACCCTTGCAATCGCCACCATTTCCCCATCCTCCATGACTAGTTGCTTAGTTGGCTAAGTTTAGTACGTACATATTGATTATTTGGATACGTGATTCCAGTCCAAACATTCTAAACGCTATCGTTTGGCTGTATCTAATGAGTGGCAGTTACTTACCTTTAGTGAACTTGCATGGTACTGGACATTGGAACTTAATGAACGCATCTGTTGCCTGGGCAACAGCCGACGACCCTCTCTGTTGTCGGTTATACAAACATCGACACTCTTGTTATCATCTAGAGAGACGTTCCGTTCTGTGAACCGGACAGTTTGAAACATCGTCTCTGTCTTAGTATTATAATGATCCTCACCTTGGTGAATGAACACAACCCGTTCAATCGTTCATTACGTGCGATGGACCGAACTGAGTACGAACCTCCCGTCCCGTTAATTACCTATCGCACATAGTTAAACTTTTCGTCGAACAGTCAACGGGTTAAATTAGCCAAGATAGTCGATGTTTTTCAATATAACTTTTAAAACCAGTTGGTCGTCTGCTGTGAGAGGAATGCCAGCCGAAGTCAGTCAATGCAACTAGTTAACGCAACGCCACCGCTTGTCATACTTCATATAGTGAAATTAAAATTTCACTCTAGTTGATTTCGGACATAAATGTGTTTAAGACCTCATTAAGATTATTAAAGTTCAACATTTTCTCGCAGAACGTTATAAAAATGTCTACGTTGCATTGTATTATAAATGAATGAACGAAAGTGCCGTTCTTTCCAGCTACTTGCGACAAGGTGATGATCGACGGAACCACAAGTCCCGATACCGTGACGATGTCTTCGAATTTCAATAGTGACGAAGCCACGAAGGCTCTCAAGGAGTCGGGTGATGCGTTCAGAGCAACCACTGACGAACCGAAAGAAGTAGTTACATTGACCATGATCCTGAATTCCGTAACTCCTGCGACGCTTGTTTCCTTTTACCTGGAGGTTAAGAAGGTCGTTGAGGTCCGAATCACATTGGTCTACAAAGACACTCCGATAACATCGGCGCCGATTTCTGTTGATCCGAACGTGAAGGTGCCCATATCGACTGGAGAAATCCCGGGTTCGATAAATGTCGACAAGATCATTGTCGAACTGACACCGGAAGACAGAGAAGTCGAGGTGACGGGCGTACAAGCCGTTGCATGTTTCGAGACAGGTACGACGATCATACCCACTAACAATATGAATTGAGTTGATGCAATCGCTTCACCAATCTCAGATTGAACACATAGGGAGGATTTAGCACAGTATTTCAACGGTACACTGTGTAATGTGTATCAGTTAGTTTCCACTTGTGTCAAGGATAATTAGCGCCTTTGACTTTGGCCCTCGCTATGCTACAGCGCTATATAAATTGTCATGAACAATAACAATAACAATAACAATAGTAATGAAGAAAGTCTACAAAAAAGTCTCATAATGTCTCTTTCGCATATATTACTCATTGCTCTCTTACAATATGATTAATCCAAACGGCGTTTTGTTGGTCTTAGTCACACCACTTAAATAAGGATAATATTGAACCTGTAGTAACCCCTTAACCGTGTATTTAACTGTAACTCAATGTAAAATGGACGGATATATCCGAGGTTCCCAGAAAAGGGGTTAATGGCCTAAATCGCAGGTTAATTAAAACTTCCGCGTGATGATTATAGTGTTTGCACTTTTCTTTTAGATGTTCGCGATACTACCCCACATATCGTTCTATTGACAACAACTCCGGCTGCTGATACAACACCAGCCGTTGATACAACACCAGCCGTTGGAACAACAACCACCAAAGGTAATTCGCTCCCTCTCAAAATCTGCGACAAAAATTGACGATACTGAGTGTAGCATATAGGATTTAATAGTATTATTATGGCTAGAGAAAACCATTGCAATCGCCACCATTTCCCCATCCTTTATGACTAGTTGCTTAGTTGGCTAAGTTTAGTACGTACATATTGATTATTAGGATACGCGATTCCAGTCCAAACATGGTAAAAGCTATTGATTGGCTGTATCTCAATGAGTGGCAGTTACTTACCTTTAGTGTACTTGCACGCTACTGGACATTGGAACTTAATGAAAGCATCTGTTGCCTGTGCAACAGACGACGACCCTCTCTGTTGTCGGCTATACAAACATCGACACTCTTGTTACCATCAAGATAGACTTTCCGTTCCGTGAACCGGACAGTTTGAACATCGTCTATGTCTTAGTATTATAATGATCCTCACCTTGGTGAACGGACTTAACCCGTTCATTACGTGCGATGGACCGAACTGGGTACCCATACCCCGCCCCGTTAATTACCTCTCGCAAATAGTTTAATCTTTCGTCGAACAGTCAGCGAGTTACATCAAACGGGACAGTCGATCTTTTTCAATATAACTTTTAATATAACGCTAGTCGTCTGCTGTGAGAGGAATGCCAGCCGAAGTCAGTCCATGCAACGAGTCAACGCAACGCCACCGCTTGTCATATTTCACATAGTGAAATTAAAATTTCACTCTAGTTGATTTCGGACATAATTGTGTTTAAGACCTCATTAAGATAATTAAAGTTCAACATTTTCTTGCAGAACGTTATAAAAATGTCTACGTTGCATAGTATTATAAATGAATGAACGAAAGTGCCGTTCTTTCCAGCTACTTGCGACAAGGTGATGATCGACGGAACCACAAGTCCCGATACCGTGACGATGTCTTCGAATTTCAATAGTGACGAAGCCACGAAGGCTCTCAAGGAGTCGGGTGATGCGTTCAGAGCAACCACTGACGAACCGAAAGAAGTAGTTACATTGACCATGAGCCTGAATTCCGTAACTCCTGCGACGCTTGTTTCCTTCTACCTGGAGGTTAAGAAGGTCGTTGAGGTCCGAATCACATTGGTCTACAAAGGCACTCCAATAACATCGGAGCCGATTTCTGTTGATCCGAACGAAAAGGTGCCCATCTCGACTGGAGAAATTCCGGGTTCGATAAATGTCGACAAGATCATTGTCGAACTGACACCGGAAGACAGAGAAGTCGAGGTGACGGGCGTACAAGCCGTTGCGTGTTTCGAGACAGGTACGACGATCATACCCACTAACAATATGGATTTAATTGTTCCAATCGCTTCACCAATCTCAGATTGGACACTTAGGAACGAATTAGCACAGTATTTCAACGGTACACTGTGTAATGTGTATCAGTTAGTTTCCACTTGTGTCAAAGATAATTAATAATAAAGAAAGTCTACAAAAAGCCTTATAATGTCTGTTTCACATATATTACTCATTGCTCTCTTAAAATATGATTTAATCCAAACGGCGCTTTGTTGGTCTCAGTCATATAACTTCTATAAGGATAATATTGAACGTTTATTAAATGGCCTAAATCGCAGGTTAAATTGATACGTCCGCGTGATGATTATAGTGTTTGCACTTTTCTTTTAGATGTTCGCGATACTACCCCACCTATCGTTTTATTGACAACAACACCGGCTCTTGGTACAACACCAGCCGTTGATACAACACCAGCTGCTGGTACAACACCAGTTGCTGAAACAACAACCACCACAGGTAACACTCTATTTCACTCTCTACCAGAAAAATTCACGGTTGATTGATTATGGCGCATGATGCTTTTAACAGACCTTTGGTAAACATTTTTGGAACCTTATAGACCGTAATATCGACCTGTCCTTCATCCGATGGTTATTTGAAGGACATACAGGGTGGCGCAAAAAACGGACTATAATAAATGCCAAATCTAAGTATGACTAGTCCTGTTTCTTTGCTCCCCCTGTATATTAGCTATAGCCATTTCACGTTAAGGTTGAGAGCCTAAGAATAGGCAGCTACTGCGGTGCAACTATTAAAGCACTGTTTAAATTCACGAGATTTTACTTATTAAAATATCGCTAGGCTTGAAATGCCGGTCGTTTGTACTGTATTCTGATTCTTCGTCGACTTTGTTCAGCCGCCTGCAAGAAGACGATGCTGAACGCGCAGTCCGATCGCAACACGCTAGACGTCAGCGCATCGGTCAATACGGAAGAGGCCTTCAAGGCCCTGTCGCAGTCCGGCGGTTACTACGAAGCGTCCGGAGAAACGGACACTGTCATCTTCGTGACGCTCACGCTGAAGACCGCCGAAGCGCCGACCGTCGTGAGCATCAACTACGCCGTACAGGGCGCCGACGCTACCTCCTACGAGCTCCTGTCCGCCGCCGGCGAGACGGTCTACGCGACGGAGTGGCGAGACGTCGTTCCGAACGTGAAGACGACGGTGCTCGAGGCGATCCCAGGCGAGATCGCCGCTCTCCAGGTCCGGATAAACGCGCGGCCGACAAGTCCGTACGTTGCGGTTCAGATTTCGGGCGTGCTCGTGGAGGCGTGCTTCGAGACAGGTACGGACAACGATGTGTAGGAGAGTAGAACAGATATTTATATTGAAGAGTTCCGCGACAATTCGTTTACAGAATTTTCGTCTATGACAATTCGTCTACAGACTTTAGGTCTACGTGTACAGACAGTACATGTAGGTATACTACGATACCCAAACCTAAACCTAACCATAACTCTACCTCTAACTCTTATCCTAACCCTAGCAATAACCCTAGCAATATTCCTGACCTGAACCCACTCTAACCCTACCCTAGCCCAGATATTGCAGTAGACCTACTGTCGGTAGACCAAAAGTCTGTAGACGAGTTGTCGTGATACCCTATTGAAGGACGGGATAGAGGAATAGAGGGATGTGTGACTGACAATGGTTTGCAATACATGAGAAATTCCAATAAACCACTTAAAATTCAGTTCAGGATATTGTATTGATAGTGGAATGGAGATGTTAGATTCTGGGATTTTACTGAATTCTGTTTGCTTTCATCTGTGTTTGAGAAAGACCAAATGCGACTTATCATAAAGCGTTTTGCTTAGAGGCTTTAATAAAATACGTTCTTGTCATAATAGTGACAATTTTTTTATGAATGGCTCAAATGAGAAATATGTTGAATATCAGAGTTATCAAAGCGCTTCTTTGCTTACTTATTAGCTCCTAAAGAAACAACTCTGCCGCCTATCATTCTATCGACCGTTGCAACAACAACAACGACCGAAGGTAATTCTCTCTCTCTCTCTATCTATCTATCTATCTATCTATCTATCTATCTATCTATCTATCTATCTATCTATCTATCTATCTATCTATCTATCTATATATCTATCTATCTGAATCTACCAGAAAATTTATGTTATTGATTCGATTTTGGGCATATAAGTGTTTAATTAAGACATCATTCGACGGTCTGCTACGGTCACGCAAAGTGACATTGTCAAGCGCATTTATAGATTCAATAAAATAGTTCGAGCAATTTCTATAGCACCTTTTTTGATGTTGATCTTGCTACCACTCATTTTCGTTTGGGTACGAGTTTTCCGTCAGCACTTATTACAGCATTGCAATAATACTATTGTATTATTTGTGATTACGACTCCACTCTGAATCGACTGTTTGGTCAGAAACTTTAATATTGTCTTCTAGCATTGCATTCTGTTGCGCTTTCGTGTAATAATAATGTGATTTTAAGAGGCTTAGGAGGCTGGCTGAGTAAGCCTGTGTGAAAACCACTGATGTAGCCATCTGCATTCAATAACCTAGTTTATCGAGATAGCCTTTGAATCCGTTTACTATTTCAACTGTCACTCCCACCTCGTCCAAACTGTTCCATTTGTCCACAACCCCTGCACTAAAATTCTGTATTGGACCAACCCTCTGTGTAAACAATTTGCATGTGTGGCCTCTTGTGCTGTAATTAATTGCACTTTATCGTCACTTTTATCCTCTCTCTCCCTCTTTGTCCATATTCTGCTATTATCCTTACCATGCCTTGCCTGGCGTGTAGAACTCCGTCCTGATATCTGCGGTGAATTCTGATTTGGTTGAATTTGCTGTTACATGTGCTGGAATAAAAACTATAAATGTTCGTAGGATTAGATTGGGACATATATCTTAGATATGAAAAGAATGATATTGTGCATGCATATTTGTTCAATTTATTTAGTATTTTATTCTTATGGTCTTTTTTTAGCAAACAGCAGCTGTACAGCTAGGCAGGTGTTCTTTGTAGAGATTGACGGTCAACGATATTTACAAGTCCGAATGCATGTTTTATTCCACGATTACTTTCACGATCATGTTGCTGTGTTTTTTTCATTTGAAAAAATAAAGCCACTACTACGAGCCCTGTTTCTTCTACGGGAACAACCACGACCACCCCTGTTCCGTCTCCGGAACCCACTACGACGACCACTGTTCCTTCTGCGCAATGCACGCAGATGGGCGAGATTCTCTACCCCGACTGCACATGTACGCTTTCCTGCAGCGATCTCCGCAGCGGAAAGACGTGTGCCGACAAGACGATCTTACCAGGCAAGTTTCACGGTCACCGAGCTCAGAAACCACTAAAACTGTGATTGCTTTTGCCGTGAAATCTCAAATATTGAAATAGAAGACAAAACGCGGAAGAACATCGAAAAATTGTTCTAAATTGTTCAGATAATTTCGCATATATTATATTATATTGAAAACCAAGGCGGTGACATCTTTTATGATTGGCAGAGAGTTGGTTGTCAAATAGAATTAACCATTTAATAAAGCTTAACTAGCGCCAGATTTTTGCCAGAATTCCATCAGATTAAATACACTCGTAACATCCAATGGGATGTCCAACTAAATTTTAATAAGGACCAATCAACAACAACAAAACAATAAAATAACAATAAAATAGTACAATAATAATAGTAATAATAATAGCAATAGTAATAATAATAACGTTGTTCATAAGTACAATAATGGAAAATAGGTAAGTTGGTAACAAGACGTCTAAAAAGTTTTCGTTAACATTATATAAAAATTCATCATTTCTGTATCTTCGAGGGCTGCTTCACGCTCCTTGGCGGGCCGCGTCTGGCCCGCGAGCTGCCATTTGAATAGGCCTACTCTCTGCCTTATGCGATAATTTTCGACAAGTAATAATAGTATATCATTAGAAATTTCTCTGGTATAGCCATTGGCTGAGCAGTATACCGTCATCATTACTTTTGGAATAAATATCTTGCTATGACCTGTTTATCGTTCGATCCAGGTGCCTGTTGTGGATGTGCAAGCGGACAGGTGTACGGTGACGATGGATCCTGCATACCGGAATCGGAGTGCATGTGTACGGATGAGGCGACTGGTTTTCAGCAGCCGGTTGGTATTTGGCCTACTTGACCGATTTACACGGATGTGCAAATGTAGGCTACAAATCAAAGATAGCAATTTCTGACTGACCACTGCTGGAAACTCTTGGGGCAATAGTATATAAAAGTATTAATTGACGGAATTTGAGAAATATAATGTGTGGTAAATAATATTGGCTGAAAATCAAATGCTAGGTTTCGCACTATAACCAATCATGCGCAGTTTAGAAGGAAGTCGGGATTTATTTAAATGCATCAATGAAATTGGGGTTCCTATAATTAAATTAATTATTTGTAATTCCGGTTCAATGTCAAACAAAGCAACGATTGGCGAATATTTGACTGCGTTGCGTAGAGACTAGATGTACTGTAGTAATACACTTATATAGCACCTTTTTAATTTCTACTTAGAGGCGCTGCCGGCTTTAGAATATCCTGATAGGAAAATCAGACTTCAGCCTTCTTAATGAACTGAGTGTGGGCTTAGGCAGGGGTAGCGACGAAGGGGGTATATCGGTATATATTTACCCCCAAAATCAGGCTACCTTAAAATTTGTAATGTGTTTTTAAGATTTTCAAAGTTTTAAAGATTTATGCCCCAAATCACATTATACCCCTCAAATTAAATTTCTGTCCACGTAAGAAGTGATAGGCGAGTAGATGAAGGTGAGGGCCCAGTTACCCTGAACGACAATTGCTTGGTGAGATTGGTACGTGATCTAGGATCTAGGCAGGACAGGCAGGTCGATTGTTTTCACATATCTGACACGTGTACGGGTGTTGTGTGTTATTTCAGATTTACAAGTCGTTCGATATCACCAATCCAGATTCGTGCAGAGAAACTTGCGTATTTATTGAGAATTGCATGAAAAACTGCGTGAAAGCGTGCGACATTCAATGCGACGAGGCAAGCGATTTTGACCCTCTCTCTCTCTCTCTCTCTCTCTCTAACTAAAATATGTATTCACTGTTTTGTTCTCTCTCTCTCGCACTGAATTATGTCTACTGATATTTTGTAACTGATTACTTCCATTGATTTTATCTCTCTCACTGAATATTTATTTACTCGCGGTCAAGAAAATGCTTGAACTGTTGAAGAAAGACATTAAACGGTGCCAGAAAGATTGACCTTCATTCAAAAGCGATCTATAATTTTAAATTCATTCTGTCAATAATGCTAATATATTCAACGCTAAAATCAAGAATCGATACTGTTGACTAACAGTCCAGAGATTTTACGCTCGCAAGAAAAACTAGATTCTTCGTATCCACTGCATTATAATCGAAAGAACTTGACATGCCATAGTCAGAGAAGTATGGAGGGTGAGATGGCAAGAAAAATCTAAAAAATGGCGTCCGAGAACAACTACTATATTTGTCCTGCAGCAAAGAACAGATTCAGATGGTGACGACGGCTGTACTGTTAGCGTTGTACTGTAGAATCGAAAAAAGGTTTTGTGCAAAAAAACTCGACTCTGCAGAAATAATTTCTAAATGCGTGCTCAATTATTTCATATCCCCCACAGGGTTTCAAGATCTACACTCCCTCTGGCGGCTGTTGCGAGTGCGTTCCCCTCGCCGGGCTGTCGACGACGACGACGACGACGACAGCACCTGCTCCCGTCTGCTACAGCGACGTGGGTGGGGAACACGAGGTAAGAAGCATCACCTTTGTTAATTAAGCAGACTAAATGGGACTTATTTTAGTCGGCAGATTGCAGTGGACTGAATTACTATTTGACGTCATGTAGAACAAATTGGACCGAATTGTATATCTAGGAAATCGTATTATAATACTTCGTTTCTGGAGAATTAGTTACGCGGTAATGTGTTCAAAGAGAAAAAAGGAATTGAATTAGGCCGTACTGGACAGTGAACGGAAATCTACACTGTAAAATTATAAATATACACTGTAGGTCGATTTGTATGTATCGTTTACAACGATGCGGGCTTAATTCTGAAAGTTGATAAGTGAAATCAATCTTTAGTATCTATCGGTCATGAATTTGTAAAGACGTATTAACTTAGCATGATTTAAAGTGGCTTAGGAGGCATTACTGCTCGTGTGGAAAAGCCACTAGGGGCGCTAATGGGGCTTGAACCCGCTCCGTCAGCCTGCCGCGCCAGCGCGTAACCCACTTTACCATCTCCCGCGGCTCTTTGATAGTCGTGGACTGTCTTTATATTCTTGCTATATCTCAACGACTTCCGTTTGCAATTCAGAGTGGAACCACGTGGGCTCAATCGGAATGCCTGACTTGTCAATGCATCGACGGACAGCCTTCGTGCACCAAGAACTGTCCCATTACGTCGTGCGCGGAGGTAAGAGAGTCAACGCACAGAATTTTAAAATAATCTTCAGATGCTATGCGCTTAGGCCTGTTTTTAGCAATTGAAAATATGCTTAACAATTAATTATTAATTCTGAGCGTCTATCGGAGTTTTACTGCAACCAAAGACGGATCTAATACTGATTACATTGTTAATTATTAATTTTGATAAGAACGGTAAATTGAAGGGGCGTGTTGGAATAGTGGAGAGCTTCTTGCCTTGTAATCGCGGTGTTCTGGTTTGAATCATACTCTAGTCATAGCGTAGCGAATATCATTAACAAATTGCAAAGGAAAAAACGCTCTCTCTCTCTCTCTCTCTCTCTCTCTATATATATCTTTCGATAGAGGGCGCTAAAGGTGAAATTGCACCTGCAAACTATCGGGTCGTTTTTGAGTCATCTCGGTCTTTTGTTCCGGTTTTGGCGTCCGCTTTTCCAACCGTCTCGTCGTCCGGGTGAACGGGCCAGACCTCTGCAAAAACGGCGAGAGGCGCCGTTTTCGACGCTGTTCGTGGTGGGCGTCAACCAGCCGCCATTATGGTACAGCGTCAGTCGCCAGAGGGCCGTCGAATAACAACACCAACAATAAGAACGACAACGACCTAAACTATTACGCTCGTTTCGGTTTCGGTTCGTGTTCCTCGGATTGTCTTGCGGTTTTTGGTGCGCCTCCTTTCTACCAGTCATTTCGTGGGAAACGACCTAAGTCATTGCGCCGACGAGTCGCCGTCTTCGACTCCAAAAAGTCGGTTCTACTGGCTCCGTCGTTCATCCGCTGCGCAAGACATGGTTGGATCAGGCGTATCCTAATGCAACGCATCCAGGTCACATTCGAGCGGAACTGCGACCGGTACCATAGCAAGATCCTGCGCCATCCACCGCCGCAATGACAATGGACACTCGGCGAGAATTAATCTGAGCTCATGGAAGAACCGGACAAGAGATCAGATGACGAAAAGACGACCATAAATAACATTCTAAAGCGCTTTTACCATCCAGCTTAATTAAATTTGTATAAAGTGCCTTTGATTTTGATCTATGTCATGTTTACGGTGAAATTGTCAAGAATAATAATAATAATAATAAAATATATATATATATATATATATATATATATATATATATATAATAATGTATGGCAAGACAAAGCTAAGTAAAATCTCTTGAATTTGTATAGCAATTTTGTGATAGTACTGTAGTAGTTGATAACTTTTAGCGTCTTAGTCTATCTCGAAATAAGCATAGGCAGGGTACAATGATCAGCCAGACAACGGGTGCCACAGGGTGGCGAGGCTGAGTCGATAATGCCTCGGACATAAAACTCCAGTTCATCGTCTCTTATTAATTCAACAGGGCGAGATCCTGCACCTAGACGCAGACGACAAGGCCACCTGTTGCCGATGCGTGCCCAAGGAGCAGACGACACCTCCGCCGACGACGACGCAGACGACACCTTCGACTACAGCGTCACCTGGCGGAACAACCACCTGGCCCGGTTTGACGATCACGCCGGCGTGCAACGAAGGCGAGACGACGGTCATCAACGAGTGTTACAACACGGTGTGCGTCAACGGAGCCGTCCAGCAAGTTCTCGCCTGCAACAAAGTCTGCAGAGAAGGCGTAAGATTTCGACTGCGATGCGCTCATTTGCGACACCGTACAATATAACGTTTCGTCCAGAGTTGGCCATCGCTGAGGCTACTTAGGGGGACGCGGTGGAGTAGCGGTAAGATTCTTGACACGCAGCCTGCGGGTAGTGGGTTCGAATCTCACTCTATCCACTCCGTAGCGACCTCGGGCAAGTTCTTCACTCCTTAACTGCTACGCACTTACGACTATTCACTTTGTGAACGACAACGCAATAATACTATAATAATAATAATAATAATAATAATAATAATAATAATAATAATAATAATAATAATAATAATAATAACGATCGAAACAACCATAAGAATTTGTAGTTGATCATTA
This sequence comes from Metaphire vulgaris, assembly GCA_018105865.1. Taxonomy (NCBI): domain Eukaryota; kingdom Metazoa; phylum Annelida; class Clitellata; order Crassiclitellata; family Megascolecidae; genus Metaphire; species Metaphire vulgaris. The sequence goes on along the minus strand of CM030863.1, from coordinate 4,494,384 downwards.
TGGTGCATAATTTACCGCGTACATCAATAAGTAGTTCTGTACGTGGCAATAAACGCAAGGACAAGGGTTGCCACAGTATAACGAAAGAGTTATTGATATTTCAGGAACAACTCGTTCAGTACACGGATGACTCATGCTGTCTCTGCAAGGAAATCGGTAAATATCTGATGCTCTAACCATCATAATCATCATCGTCATCATCATCATCATCATCACAGCCATCTAACTAACTGTTCAATGAAAATTGCACATTTTAAGCATAAATTACTGCCATAACCATACGATCATTCTAGCTTTTTTAGCAATTCAGATAGAGGCAATTATTTGGTCAGAAGCTTTAGCTGTCCTTGCTGTACGTGGGCTATACTCTCGATGTTCACGTACGCTGCTAAATCATTTAAACGGTTGGAAATTTCGCATTTATATTAAATTCTCTTCATTGTTTAATTTCAGCGGCAGCAATCACCACAACTGCGACTCTTTCACCGACTACCACAGCTCATGGTAAATACAGCACTGCGATAACCATGCCACATTGCAAGGATTCATCATCATCATCATCGTCGTCGTCGTCGTCATCATCATTTTGCTCTCTGCCAACTCTTTAGCGGCAATAGCTAAACACAAAATGTTTTCAAGAAGTTCTATCTTCCGTTAATCGTTCCTTTCATGTTCATATCTTCTCTGATGTTGCCTATCCACTTTTTCCTGGGTCTTCCTCTTCATTTATGTCCTTCTATTTGAATGTAAAGTACATTGTATGGGCAGTTTCCTTTCATCCATTCTGTTGCAATGATTATGCTAAATCATTCATTGATCAATTTAATATTCAAAAATGAAAGGTAGGTTAGGCATTTCAATATGGAAGGGCAGTCTTTTATCGCCGTCCTCTTGTGACGCCTGCATTTTAGACAAATGAAGTTATGAACTCAGTATATATTTGTGACTCCCATAAGGCCCAGGTACAATTGTGTCAATTGACAAATTTTACGAATAAAATTTGCTTACTGTTGTCTCTACAACTACAGTAAAACTTCGTTATAACGCACTTGATAGGTATGTGAAATTTAGTACGCTGTATCGGAGGGACGTTGTATTCAATACTGTACCATCCTTTACGATAGCGCATCACACGGTACTCTATAAAACCGTTTATACGCTATAGACAAGTTCGTTATAACGAAGTTCTACTGTAATGTCATCTTAGGAGTTTTCTATTATCCAAGCTTTTCGAAATAGATATGACCTTTCTAGTCAACAATTTCAACCAAATAGGTGTCGAAGTCACAAAATCTTTGGCGCAGTTAGCCAAAAGCTTTCCTATTTAGCGGCAGTAGCACTTTATAGCACCACAGTCCCTGATGATTTTTACAATGTCGATAAAACTTTAGTCTGCCGCTGACATACTTGTTCATCTGCAGTCTGTCAGGCGCCTCTGGTGTACACAAGTTGCATGAAATCGTGCAGCAAATGTCACAGCCTTGAACCAGTCTGTCTGATGACTTTCGCCTGTCAGCCTGGATGCGATTGTCCCTACGGCATGGTCTACGACGGAACCACCTGTATCTATCCCGCCGACTGTTCGTGTCAGATGGACGAAACGAAGCAGACTCTTCTGGTCAGTCAATGCTTCCGTGTTTGATTTCGTTCTGCTTGAGAGAATCCGCTACAGTTGGATATATATATATATATATATATATATATATATATATATATATTATTCCAACTGTGTATATATATATATATATATATATATATATAATCCATGAATCTATATATAGGCCTATATATATATATATATGGATACATAGATTAAACGAATAAAAGCAGATAATTGCACAATCCGCAGGGGCGGATCTAGGAATTCAGTGTTTGTTGAGGCGGAACTTCGCAGTCCATTCTCCTTTCTGCCTCGTCCCGCCCTTACCATAATAATGGATTTCTGCATGTTTTTGTTAAAATTCTTGAAAGGAATGATAGACGACACTCGCTTGTTTATTTTGTGCTTTTATGGCATTTTGTCTTTTCGCTATGTTGAAAAATTAGCAGAAATATTTTTGTGGCGGGTTTGGAGACACGCCCCTGTCCTCTTGCAGATCCGCCTATGGCCAGTCGGCTAAAATTTAGCACAATGCATTTATATCACATCATGTCGGGCTTTCAACTATAGCAGTTTTGACGGCCTAACCAGCTTAACAACGATTTTAGTTCAATTGACACAATTCTGGATAGTAACTTATCATTTATAGCCATGTTACTTATAGGAAGAGAATTCAACATTGTTAGATTAGGTAGTTCTGATAAACAGTAAACTTAGTTGCCGCCTATTATCGCGTATTACAATAAATGATCCTAGAGATACTGTTTTAGGTTTTCATATTTTTCAAAAAATTTGCAGCTTAGAAATACCTACACAGTTTTAATTGTCGAATAATTGCATAATTAATCTTTCAGCCTGGCGAAAGAGTGTCGAAAGACCAGTGCACAGACTACGTTTGTATGGACAATACTCTGAAAGAGGAAAAGGTCACTTGCACACCGTGCAACGTAAGCATTCTTTTTTGACATTTCAAAGGGCGTGTTTGATTTGCCGGACAATGACGTTTTTCCTATTCACAATTTCTGACCAACGTAAATTGACATAGACTCTTAGCATTATAAAAGTCTCTAATATAATTAATCATCTTGTCCTCTGCCCAGAGACAGGTTCCATACTCCAGCCTGACCATCGGCAAATCTTATACTCCTTGTCCGTTTTCCACAATCTTCTGTGTTATCGAGGGTCTCTCATTATATATATAATTATATATATATATATATATATATTCTCATGCATATATATATATGTATATATATGAGAATATAAATATATAAACAAACACATATATATTAAACGAAAGTTAGAATGACAATGCTATCGTAGGTTGATCGGAATATTATTGACCAATTGCCATTTCACCATCGAACGTACTGTGAGACAGTGCTGACATTTGTTTCAGTTATATTAATTCACTATTATGTTTATATTATTAATTACGTAATTTATTAATTAATTAATTACTTCTTGCTGCTATAATGTTCTGTAGCGATATACAGTAACTGAGAATTTTCTACATGATTGTTTTGCTTATGTTTTATATTCTATGATGTTGGAAATGAAACTTCTTCCTCTGTTAGTTTTGGTCTGCATTCAATAACTGTTGAATTGATTCCTGTTCCAGTTGAACAGCGAAAGAGAGGTCATGGTCGATGGAGCGTGCTGCGCCGTGTGCGAACCGCTCCAAGTTACCACACCAGAGGCCACCGCAGGTACAACGACAGGTGCAACACCTGGAACTACCACACCTCTGGGTGCGTACAGTACATATACATGTTATTACTCGATGACCTATATCGTCACCTATACATCTACCGAATCAAGACATGATATCATATTAGGAAATTTCTAAATAAAACCTGCATTAATGCTCTTGGCTAATGCCTTAGTGTCCAGCCTTCTTGATTACTGCAACTCTCTTCTGTTTGGCATCTCTAAATCCAACCTGGCTAAACTTGAGTTCAAAATTCATTGGATCGGGCAGTTTCAAAAACTCCAAAACGTGAGCATATAGGCTAACCCCGGTTCGTAAGGGTCTCCACTGGCTTCAAATTAAAGAAAAGATAGACTTTGAAATCTGCCTTCTGATTTAACACTTTATTACAAGGAGCCTAGTTAACTCTTTTCAACCTTCCTGTACAAATAAACAAACAAATACCCCACCAGATCCTCCGCTGTAATACTTCCCTCCATCTCTCATAGGCTACTCGGACTGTTCTAGGTACTCGTGCCTTCTCGGTGGCCGTCCCCAAACTCTGGAACTCCTTGCCTCAGCATGTCCGCATTGCAAATTCATTACAGATTTTTAGAATAATATTAAAAGTCCATCTTTTTGACCTGGCTTATCCACCGTAGACTGTCACCCGTTTGTCCGGCCGGATACCCTGGATTTGACCTGGATCTTTAATTATTTGGATTTGATGTCCCATCGGTTGATGCTCCTGTGCATTATGAAGTGGCGCTATAGAAGTTTAAGATTAGATTAGATTAGATTACACTAGTTGATTCTCTCATATCGCCAAAATCTTAAGTAGTACCCCAAAGACCAAAATTGCATTAAAAACGCACAAGCTCCTAAATGTATTCTGTGTCAACTTTTTTCCTGCAAAATTTCTGTGGATGAGGGATTTGACAAGGAGGGCGTTGGGGCGGCAACTTCTAAGCACGGGCCATCGGTTTTTCATAAATCAGCACATACAGGAAATATATCGCCCACCGGGGCCAGGCATTCAATAGGAGGCAGAGCCCCACCCTGTGGAACTGCCTCAGTTAGAGAGGTCTGCATGACTACTGACTGACTAGGGCCTAGTATGCATTATCTAGTTTCGCGTTGCCGAAAAGGTTTCTAAAGGTTGGCCCATCAGGGGTTCTATCTCACGCCCTGCCAACGCTTTCTGTCCTTCAGCTTGCACCGGCGCAATGGTACCGACCGACTGCACCTGTCGTCAGACGTGTCAGACGAAGGCCGTCGAGTCGTTTTCCTGTCCGTCTGGTAGCGAGTGCGTCGCCGGTTGTCACTGCGCCGAAGGGTACGTCGAGAACGACGCAGGCGACTGCATCAAGGACACCGACTGCGCCTGCTACGACCCTCTGTCGAAGTCGTGGAAACTGGTAGGCGTCTACGCGTAGTGATCATAATACAGAAATAATAATTACGAAGAACTGATATTTGCACGTGTATCGCTAAACTTCTTTTGTTTCTCAATATTGGGGGGTCCAGAGATGTTCTTTTTAGAACACAATCCAACCCAACCCATCAAATAACCATATCTAAAGGTTTATTGACCCAACCCAACCCAACCCACTGTAATGTTTACAATTTCTTTAACCACGACTTATTTTCTGAAACCTTTTGTGGAAAAGTCTGACCCAACCCAACCCATCCCAATTCCTAAACCCATGGACATCTCTGAGCCCTCATTATAAATTTTGACCAGCATGCAAAAGACCGCATTTTTTTAGCCCTTTACACATCATAATTTTCAACATTATTTTCAACAGTAGTACAGTCACTGCAGTCACGTACCAGTACATGTAGTAGTCTAATTATAACTGGTAAAGTTAGAAATAAACACCAGTTTAAAGTAAGTTACTATTTTACTAAACTAAGCAGAGGAACTAAAAGTCTTACTCATGACTCAATATTGTAGGCATAAAATTGGACCAATGCCATTTATTTGGCCGCCAGTTGGCCTCCTCTGCTCTAGGCTATTCTCAACGTATAGCAAAACCTGTATTGTTTCTAGCTTCACGACACATGGACAGTAGAGAACCAGTGCAATGGCATATACTACTCCACTTGCAATGACGACGCCATCGACAGAGTGGTCGGTTGCGGAGCCACGTGTGAGGAGGTAAGTCTAAGCGCTTGTTATTGTTACGATTAAGCCTAACCGCGCTCCAACTCCGCATCTACGTCCTATAGAATTTAACTATCATTGCATACAAGTTTTTTAAAATGCCTTCATGATATCAATACCGGAGTTACAAGTACTATCGGTGAATGTGATTGAGTTTCTTGGATAACTTCACGCTGTAGTTCGTTCTTTTAATTAAATTATTATTATTATTATTATTATTATTATTATTATTATTATTATTTAATCTCTAGAAGTGGTATATATACATAATATTATGTTATCAAGACAATTTGCATAGCGCCGTGGATTGGCAAGTACCAAAGTCAAGATCCTTGGCAAAGGTTCACTCCCAATATTATACAGGTGGCGCAAAAAACCGGACTAGTCACATTTAGGTTTTCATTTAATATAGTCCGGTTTTCTACTGTCTGTGCATAGGCGCTTTTCTCATTGAACGAGACTCTGCAGTCATTTTATAATCGTTGCTAGACAACGTAATTTGATAATGGGCGGGGCTTGATAATCAGGCGACGTCAAGTTTTCCCGTCATTGTTGAATGGCAAACAGCTGGTACACACACACATATATATTATATATATATATACTATATAGTTTTGATGAAATCGTTAAACTGAAAGTATCTTGTTTCAGTGGCAGACGCAGCGTCTTGAAGCTAACGATTGCTGTTCGTGCGTCGAAGTCGAGGAGTTGACGACCATTACGCCGTGCAAGACGATGATGGTAATTTGTGATCTGCCGTGCGACGCACCATCGGACCTTTCATGCACGTCGTATTCGACATCTAAGGAGGCGAAGCCGAAGGACAGCGTCCGCCTGCAGCCAGGCTGCTCCTGTCCGGACGGCTACACGCAGGAAATCCAGGCCAGGAACGTCCTCACGTGCACCAGACGGCTGGTCTGTTCGTGCTCCTACCACAACAAAATCTACACGGTACGCGTTTCGACCTGTCCGCACTTTCAAAAAGATCGGCTAATGCACTATAGAAGCATTTCAACGAGAACTGAAAATGATTGCTCTGTTTGTTTGTAGTCATCCAGAACAATGATCTTTGTCAGTTTAACTGTATTTTCAATTGTTCCGTGTCATAGCAGCACTTGTACGATACGCCACCCTAATCAGTTCCTTTAATTATTATTATTATTATTAATTAATTAATTATTATTATTATTATTATTATTATTATTATTATTATTATTATTATTATTTCGCTGCAGCAAAATTCTGGTGGATGTGGCGCAACCCCATACCTTTCCCTTCCCTATCGTGCCATTTTAAAAAATGGGGGTCGAGCCTAGCGCCTGATAGAGGTTTACGAATATCGGTACTTGTACTTCAATGGGGGCAGACAGTACCACTGAAACAGGATTCGTGAAGCATGAATTCAGAAATGTCGATTTCATTCTATTATAATCCCTAGGTAATTTATTCAACGCTATAGCATAGCTAGAGCTAAAGTCAAGAGCGTTTTACAAATGTTCATAAGATGCGCGAAATAAATGCATCTCGAGGGCAGCGGCAAACGCCTCGAAGGATGTGATCGATGTTACTGAAGCGGGAAGAGTATTCCAGAGAAGAGGATTGCCGCGGGTCACGGACAGACTCCGGACTCCGGGGGAAACTGACAAAGCCAGGGGGTGTCAGCTAGGGGTTGCTGTTAGTTGATGTAGTGTGCCAAAATTTCCGGGGGAATTTGAAATGTCTGTGGAAAGGGCAATTTTTTCCCGGAAACGGCCTAGATTAAACCCTGGTCACGGATCTTTTCCCCAGCATCACCGTCCTGGACGGATTAGAGACATAAAGGCGATGTCGCTTGTTTGAACGCCGCTTTTCATTGTCACTAGAATTACTCGTTAAAAGCAAAATGTGGAAAATACGTTCGTTGTCTTTCAGTCTGGACAGAGGTTCGCCGATACCAACGAGAACGGCGAAACTGTAGACTGCAGAACCTGTGCATGCCTTGAGGGGTCAGTCAACTGCGAGGAAGTTCCAGGCTGGTGAGTTGGAGCTATTATTATAGATTTTACGCAATCGGCCTACTTGGCGTTGCGCGACCGGTTCCCGTCAAAACACCGACGTTAAGCAACGTATAGCGAAGTTCGTGCTTGAATGGGTGACTTTCCTGAGATCGAATCGAGGGTCCGGCGGCCAAACAAGCCGTTCATTGTTTGGGCGTGGATAAACTGGCAGCAGCGTTAAGCCGCGAGGGTAAAACGCGGGTCTAGAGTAAACAATGGCAAACTACTGTACTCTAGATTAACGGCATAAGCCACCTGCAGCGCTGCTTGTCTAGTGCACGGAAACCAGCGCCGGGCCCTCTACGCTCATTCGAGTACGGGACTACCTTCACCTTTATAGACTGTATTTCTTTTGTTCTGCAGAATCTGAGAAATTTCAATGATACTTTCTATGGATAATCCGATCTCCCGATGACGAATTTCCTATTTTGTTTAAATTACACGTTTTTGCAAGCAGATCTGACATTTTAACGTTCGTTATTGAACTATATGTGATTCCAGCACAATGCTTAGCACGACTACTCTTCTGCCTACGACAACGACGCTGTTGACAACGACTCCTGCCGTTCCCTGCGCAACTTACGGCTGCCTCGACAACGACACTGCCACATGCCGCACGGTAACTCAATTTTCACTTATTGCGTGAATGCATTTTTCACTGATATCCGATTCAGTAACAATAGGAAGAACTTGGCACTGTAAGCATCCATTTCGCTAAGTGCGTGCTATATATGCTTTTCCGGTAGCGCCATTTTGGCTGCTTGCACGTGTCTGTCCGTGCTTCGGAATGTCGCCGTTCTTGGCGGATTTACCGACGTCTTGCGCTTATTTCTTTGCGCTAATCACGCGGATCGTCGCTTAGCCGTCGTTTTCGAAGCGGTCGGCGATGGTCTTTGCGTCTTCTCTGCTCCGAACGCTCGGATTCACGTCGCCCGTGTCGGCGTGGTTGGACCGCCATTTTGAGCCACCAGTCACTCGACGGAGCCTACAGGCCATAAAGGGCAAAGACTGTTCCGGTTTCGTGCGCGGAATTCCATCTTCAGTCGGTTCCCGTCAAGTTCGGCGATGGATTACCGTCTCGCAGATGACCGCCCTCAAGGATTCGCCGCCTGATTTTCGCCACGCGGAAAATTTTTCCCAGCATCTATGCGGTCCTTCAACATCCTTTCTGCGTTTTCGCTGACTCTTCGACGGAACGTCTTCTTGCGGAAGACCGCCTTCTGAAGGGTTCACTGCCCGATTTCAACACGGCAGCGAACTCTTTGTGCCATCTGAGCAGACTTTCCCTCAAGACAAACATCTTCCGTTCCATGTCGATTTGTCAGCGTTGTTGACAGCGCCTTTGACTTTGGCCTTCGCCATGCTACGGCGCTATAGAAGTTGTCCAGAACCATAACCATAACCATATGCTGTAAGACTACAACGTGAATACATTGCAACAAAAGCGAGAGGTGTCCCAATATCGAACGCTGTAGAACAAACTCAAGGCAGGCTCTATTGACTTTTCTAGTAGAATCTGATGCAGTGAAGATATAGATATAGACGCTCGAACATATGATATTCATAAGAGAATTTGTTTTATACGCTGAAATTTTTGCATATGTATACACACTATTACACCTACTGTTCAATGTCCTTCCGTTGACTTCTGTCTCACGGGAAATCAATTTTATAATTTCAATACATAGACCAATGCAAAATACCGAGAGAATACGCTCGCACACTCGCTCACCTGTGTTGTTATTGTTATGCTTGTAGGTGAACGAAACCTGGAAGAGGGAAGATTGCACGTCATGTCAATGCGTCAGTCCCGGAAACGTGATGTGTGACGTCATCAATTGTCCACTGCTGACCTGCACTACTAACCAGGTGGCCATCAAAAAGGAAGGTGCCTGCTGCGCCACTTGTGGTAAGTCGTGTACACTGTACACTGTATGACATGTCAGGCAAATGCTGCGAAAAACGGTCGATACGTGACGAGCTAGTTTTGACGTTCGCTTGTTGATCAACTTCAGCGTTTCAATGTTGAGTTTGCCTGAAACACTCCGTTGTACTTTAAATTCCAATTACGCCGAACTGTTCAACTGGTCCACCAACCTGTTGACTTTGCAGAGCGCTACAGGTTTAACGGGGGGCGGCAAGTTAGAAGATGGGGCGGAAAGTTAGAAGAGTGGTAACAACGCTGGACGATGGAACAGAAGGTCGCGGGTTCAATTCCCGCAGGAGCGCTAAGGTCGACTCAGCCTTACTCGCTAGAGAGCGGTGGTAACCTGAGGAGCAGCGATAAGCTGCGAGGTAAAACGTGGGTCTGGGGAAAGTAATGGCAACCTACCCCAGAGTAATGACTTATGCTACCTACGTCACTGATTGCCCAGGCCGGAGATAAGTGTCGGAACCCAACCCTCGGATTCGAGTACGAGAACTACCTTCGCCTTACCTTACAGGCTTAAGGGATTTAGCTAATTTGAATTAGCTCGTCTAATGAATGTGTTTGTTTGTTTACTGGTATTTCATTTAATTGGTTATGATGCAATGTTTTAGCTTTCTTTTAATTGAAATTATGGAAGCTCAATACGTGATTTGACACGTGACGTGTTGTTGCTGTTGTTGCTGCACCGTAGAAACCCTCTGCATCAGCGAACCGCGTTTATACTGCGACCAAATCTGCGACTGTGCCGACTGTCTCGACGAAAACCCGGACTTCTGCAAGAACCTTCCGCCGAAGCCGACTCCGCAGTGCGACGACGCGACGTTCGAACACGCCACCGAAAACTGCGACCCGACATCCTTCTGTCGTCGGAGCATCTGCCACAGCGTCCGCAACGAGTGCTTCACGTCGGACGCCTGCTGCGACTGCTACCACGGAACCGCCTACAACGGAACCACCTGCGTCTCCGTCAACGACCAGTGTCCCTGCGTCGACGCGCAGGGCGACATCCACGCCCCGGGCAGCACCTGGAACGACTACGACAACCCGTCGTGCATCCAGTACACGTGCGCCAACAACGAAATCGTGACCATAAACAAGGAGTTGGACTGCCCGATGATCGCCGGGTGCGCGCTGAACGAGATCGGTCCGCTGAAGATGCCCGGGGAGTGCTGCGTCACCTGCCTCCCCATGGCCACCACCGGGGCGACGACGACGTCGGAGCTGCCGCCGCCGGAGACTACCCAGGGAACGACGACGACGGCCCAGCCTACGTGCGTCTCCGACCCGAGCTGCTTCTGCCAGGAGGACTGCGCCGTCCCGACCAAGTGCGTCGACACGGTCGCCTGCTGCGAGTCGTTCGAGTGTCCCGAGTCGTACGAACGCATCAACGGCGCCTGCATACAGAGGACAGGCTGCGTCGAACCGACTTCGTCGCCGACGCCGAAGTGCACGTATCCGATGCTCAGCGGGACCGATCTGGTCCAGGACATAACGGCGTCATCGTACTTCGCCGCCGAGGGCGTAGAGGAGCACCGTCCGTCGAAGGTCACCAAGAACGGCAGAGGTTGGATGGTCGACCCCTCTAACGACCGCGACAGAGAGTTGACGGTTGCGTTCAGTAAACCGATCGAATTGACGGGTCTCAGCATTAAGCAGGCGTACATTGTGGCATTCATTGTCTTCACCAGCACCGACGGAGTGGATTTCACGCCGTACAGCGAACCGAACGAAGTCTACTTTGACCGGAATACGGGGAAACCAGCGAAAACCTTCCAGGGCAAGGACTTCCCGGGAAATCGCTTCAGGACCGTCTTTTTCCGCGCGCCGTTGACCGCAACCCACTTCCGGATCACGATCACAGACGTCGACTCGTCGCCGAACCGCGACCTGAATTTCCCGAAACTGAATCTGGAAGTCCTCGGGTGTCACGAAGACGTTCCAGGTAGGCATAAATCTCGTACCGGGCGTGGCAAGTAAGGCATGCTCTAGGCACAACGTACTGTAGAGTGTAGAGTATAGCAGGAGCAATGTACTCTAGCATTGATAATTAATTGATTAATTACTAATTAGTTATTGATCCTAAAAATAAGTAGTAATTAATTAAAATTATTTTAAGAAATTATTTGGATGTATATTCTATAGCAGCGGCGGTTCCAGGAATTCTTGGTGGGGGATGAAAAAAAATTATAGGAAGTTGGTGGGAGATGCAAAGTGTGAAGAAGCAAAAAGAGAAAAAGGTCACTGCTAGTGTTTTGCCGACTAAATGTTAATAAGCCTTGCCACAAAATTTCGACAAGAAAAATAAGGTCATTCGCAGTATTTTTCACTAATGTTTTGTAAAAACTCGCCGGAAAATAGGTTGACAAGCCAAAAAAGCTCACCCGGAACCACGGTTGGGGATGCATCCCCAGTCATTAGCATGTTGGAACCGCCACTGTTCTAGAGCAAAGCCAATATACAGGTAATTTACTTGAAATTAAGAATCAACCCTGCCTGTAGGTATCTCGGACTCGTTGAGTCCACCGCGCCTACAGGTATTATGGAGTACAATGTGTGCCTAGAGTACACCCTGTCTCCTGCACTGGTATTGCTTCGTATAAGCTGATCTCGTGTCCCTCACTTTTCGCTCTCTTCGAAACCCTTTTACCCGCCCAATTATTACTTCATCTGAAGCATTTTCGAAATCTTGCGACACTCAGAATCGTCGCCAAACCCGCCTTAAGTCACAGACAACTGACTGAACTTTTACTATGCATCTATCCGATATATTGAAAATAGGTAACAGGCATCCATGTTCAAAACTGAATAGACTGCATTGAATGCAGATGAACGAACCGTGCACTTGTCCAACGCTGGCTTAGGTTAAGTCTGTCCGACTACTTCTCAGTGACGTAACGTGGCTACGGGCACAATACGTCTACTTATTACGCTCGGGGGCGAAGTAGACGTATGGTTCGCTTAATTCATGAAAAAGTCTGAGGAGGAAAAAGAACCTCCCTTATTTGCTAAGCCATGGAAAGTTATCTATTTTGTCTATTTTCATTGTTATTTCCCTGTAAATTTTCTTTGGCGCTTCTCATTATCGGCGCCCGCGTTCATCTTTCCTCTGCCTCCTCGCTACGCCACTGCTACTTTCACCTACGATATAACGTACAGTAATCTGTCAATATTTCTGGTGTTGATAGTACTCTGTCAGCTGGTCGACGGAATGGAGCGGCTTGACAGCAGCATGATAGTTGGAACCCCGACCGTCGAGGACAGCCCAGTGTCTGATATCAGAGGGTATCGCGGCTGGCAGGTTCCGTTGAGCAGTCCCATCGAACCGAGCGTTACCGCGATCTTCAGCAACACTGAAAGTTTCCTAGTGAGCCAAGTCGCAATTACCGGTGAGTCACTGTATAGTTACTGTACACAGTGTACACAGTGTACTTAGTAGTTCAGACCCGCAAGTTTTTGTCAATTTTTCTTACTTCTGTGCGTGCGTGCGTGCGTTAGACCATTGTTTCTCAAACTGTGGGTCGCGACCCAAAAGTGGGTGCGAAACTTTGCCAAGTGGCTCGCCAAATTCTCTCAGAGATGTAGCGGATACAAACCATCTGACTATGACTGGGATATAACTAGCGTCGTAGCCCACTCACTCACACTCACTCACTCACTCACACTCACTCAATCAATCAATCAATCAATCACTCAATCACTCACACACTGCTGTACGTAAACAGCGAGGGTCATTGTAGCCGCAAGGCCGCCGACCGTGGTTAGTCTGCTGTTGAGTCGAGATGCCTGATCCTTTTGGGACAGGGAATATGCGCACGCGGTGATTGAGGCCCCTTCAGCAGTTGCCCCACGCCTGACAACGCAAAGGGCCACAAGCCCAGCGGCCTAACGGTTAGACGAGTAGTTTTAACTTAATAAATACAGACTAAGGCGTAGAATACAGTGAAACTTCGTTACAACGTACATATCGGGTCTGTAAAATTTGACAAGCCCCTACGTTATGGTCTAGGTACGTTATATCCAATACCATCCAATACTACGGTAGCGCATCACACGGGAACGCACACTGGGGTACTTTATAACGGAATATAGGCTATAAGAAAACTCAACTATAATAATCAACTTTTGTATAACTCTGTCCTCTAGCCATGTTCTACATTACCTCTAATGCAATTACTTGCAGCACCGGTCAGCTGAGATAGTCGAATTTATATATTTAAATTGATATTATATACTGATATATATATTGATATTTATATTGATATTATATATTGATATATTGATTTATATTGGTATTATATAGCCTATTGATATATTGATATTATATATTTATTTATTATATTTATGAATTACTTTGATATTATATATTTAAATTATTGCGGTTGAAATTGAGGAACTTTCGGGTTGGGCTTTGTTCAGCTGGTCAAAAGTATACATGTTTCCAGTTCTTTTCGGAGCAGGCCGACTTTAAACTACTGCAATCGGCAGTCATAAATGCTGACCTGTCGTTGATTGCCCATCCATCTTCTGTTGTTTTATCAGGAAACGCTGACAAGATTGAACTCAGCTATACGCAAGGGGAGTCGGCAGATCCAATACAACTCGGTTCAGCAGAATATGTGGAGGATCGGTCCACTCCTGATTGGAGGACAATCATCTTCAAACCGTTCATTCGAGCAAATTCGGTTACAATAACGGCCAAGAAAGCGATAGACAATCAGCAGGACTCGTATAACCTTCATTTGTCAATCTACGGCTGCTTCGACTCAGCTGGTAAATAAAATACGGCTCACACATGACAGGAGAGATAGCATAGATGCTTACCTAATGTAGGCTTTCTTTATTTGTTGCGAGAGGATGGAATTTGTAGGCTAACATATTTGCAAACTGTTGAAATATGGCGTCAAAAGGCAGTCAAATCTGTAAAATTATGATAATAAGATTGACCTTTAAAAGTCAGCATCTCGGAAAAACAATAGTTAAGGACAGGAAAATACCTGACGAAAGGTAATTATACACAACCGATGATTCTGATGTTTGCATATCTTAAATTATGTGGAAGAAGTGTTACATGTAAGCCCAATGAAACTGTAACAGCAAAAATTAAGACAAGTGTAGCATAAAGGTTTTTAACAAAAGGACGATGACGATGACGATAATAATGATGAGTACGACGATGATGATGAATAAATGTATGCAATAAAATAAGAAGAAGCTGCTTTCTAATGTACAAAATACAGAACAATGTGCAACCGAAAGAACGCTAATCAATCGTAATCATCTACGTCAATAAATTAAACTTTAGCTACAACGACAACCCAAGAGCCAACAACGACACCTACAGTGGGGACTACCCCAAACACCGACAAATGGCTTGATCACACACAGACATTGCCGAACTGTAAGTACACTATAGTGCCGGAATAATAGATATCGAAAATCATTTAAGGTTTTCTCAAATTATTGATGCAATGAGTAGGAAAAATCAATCAAAATTAACCAAAGAAGATACTAGTTAGCATTCGCTTTTAGAAAATAAGGAGAACACATATGCCATGTAATTGTGCACTTTTAGTTGTCACTCAAGCCGAAACATCACACATCCAAACAAGCCCAACGGAAACAGCGAAGACGACGGTTACTGCCGAAGGAACAACCTTTAAGACAACGATGACGACTACTTTGACAACAGAGGCGCCTGTTACAACTGCTCCATCTTCGGTGGCGACGACCGTCGCTGCGGAGACGACGACGACGACGATTGCGATTGTGACAACAACCATTACCGCCGAAGGAACGACAACGACAAGGATCTGTGATATGAGTGAAACGATGAGACTGGTACCGATTGAAGAAGGGAACATTATACCGGGTTCGTCAGAAGTATATCAACCGTATGACCCTGTGTCAAGGTCGTTGCAGGTCAGCAGGCCCTATGACGACAACTACCCATCCTTTGAAGTTACTCTTAAGACAGCATCGAACATCGACGAAATCCGCTTCAATCCTGACTCCGGCGTGAATAAGGTGCGAATACGAACGACGAGCGACAAAGGCGAGGATACGATTTTAGACAACGTGTTGGTGGAGACCGATGGACGACTAGCATTACCAGGAGATTTTCCTCATGACAGCAAAGTAAATGCTATCTTTTTCCAATTAACGGAGCCTGCCAGCGAATGGACGAGTGTCTACAGCGTTACCGTGAGCTTACTGAGCTGTAATAAAGAAGCAACGACAACTATCGTCGCACCGTCTTCAACAACCGTCGGGCAAACGGTGCCATCGACGACGACGACCATGACATCACACGCGTTAGAAACATTGCCGACGACAACTACAACGCTGTCGGCGACGGCCGCCACTACTGAGGTCGGCACGACTACATCTGTAGCCGTCGTGACGACGACTACGACACCGACCGGTTCAACGACGCTCGTTGTCTGTCCTCAGATTGACCAAATGGTAACGCAGGCGCCGCTACTCGACGAGAGCCAATTCACGTCCTATAACAGCGACGATGCAAATCCAGTCGCAGTTCAGCCAGGCTATGGAAACTGGCGACCAGCAGTGGCCCGCTATGGCTCGCCAAATCCGAAATTCTGCGCGAAGTTGGCGGACGCATCAAACCAGTTTTCGCCGTTGATCGCCACTGTTACGATCATAGACGGCACACTGGAGACATTCAGACTAGAAATGTATTTCGATGGGTCCGAAATCTATAACGCCATCGAAAGAATGCCAGTCTCTGGAAGCAAAACGGTCGTTCCGAGTGAAGAAAGAGTTGCTGTGGCGGTGGACGAGCTGTGTGTTGAACTGATCAAGCCGAACAGCCCATCTGTCCTGAACTATGAGACGACAATGCTTCTGAAGGGATGTTTCGAAGCTCAGACTGGTGAGTTGAACATCACGAAAGTGAGCATTGAAAGACGCAAAAATCGCGATCATGGCTCTGTCATCGCATGAATAAATAAACATTCTTGCATGATCTTTAGACACCAATATCAGAGGATTAGTTGAATATGAATCGTCTCGCTGTCGAGACTTTTAGTTAGTTAGTTAGTTATACAGATAATTTATACAGCGCAGTAATCAAAACGAAAAACTACAGTAAAGAGCGCTTCACTTTTCACAGACGAACGAGATGTTAAATAAGTGTGTTTTTAGTTTCTTGGCGATTAGTTCGATGTTTAACTCATTTGTCACAGTGTTAGGTAATGAGTTCCAGAGTGCAGGGTTGCCCCGCGTAACGGGCCTCTCCCCACATTTCACTGTGCTGGAGCGAGGAGGGACGACGAGTTTGACACAGTGCCCGGAGCGAAGCTGAAGACGCCGTTCCGTGAGCGGAAGCCTGTGTATCAGCTGAGTCAAGTAGGCAGGAAAGTCAGGGTCATATAAGGCGCAGAACGTATGCGAACATCTCTTGTATAATATTCGTTCTGAGACTCTCAGCCAATGGAGAATATCCTTAAGTAAGGGGCTGACATGTGCTCCCCATTTGGCTTTGAAGATCAGACGCGCCGACGCATTGATGACCATCTGGAGTCTGTCTAGCTGGTATGCAGGAGGGCCGTGAAGAATGCTATTACAATAATCGATCCTCCCAATAATAAGCGCCCGAACTAGCAACGTTGTTGCCGAGGTGGAAAGGTATCGCCGGATATCCCTGGACCGCCGGAGATGGTAATAACATGTTCGAGAGATGTTGCTGATTTGTCTCTTTAGCGATAGCGTTTCGTCGAACTGTACCCACAGCAGCCGTACATCTGTTCACGGGACTATCTGTAGGCCATCAATTAGAAACGGTGCGTGACTGATCAGGTGCGCCTTCCGAGGGATCGTTAAACACCGTAACTCTGTTTTACTAAAAGATGCAGTTATTGATCTGTAGTTTAAGCCGCTCAACATCTGTCAAATGACAGTATGAGTACATCTGTACATCATTTGCATAGGCATCTTCAGACTTCAAGTCCGCATGACTTGACAATTTGACTGATGTCGGCGACGTATAGTACGAACAACAGGCGTCCAAGTACAGACCCCTGAGGCACTCCATGATGGACTTGTCGCGGAACAGAGAGCTGACCATTCCACGATACTGATTGAGACCTGTTAGCGAGGTAGTGCTGAAGCCAGGCTAGGACTTTTCCATCGATTCCGTAGAATCGTTTCAATCGACGAATCATGATCTCATGATCCAACGTATGGAATGCCGCTGACAGGTCCAGTAAACAGAGGAGGGCCATTTTGTCGTTCGCGATAGCGTCGACAATATCGTTGAAGATTCGTAGTACAGCAGTTTCAGTAGAGTGACGACGTCTACTGTATACGCCGACTGTTCTCTCGGCATCAGGCCATTCAGCGCTAGATGTTTAACCATCTACCCATTGACAGTTTTCTCTAGAACTTTCGATAAGAAAGATAGATTTGAAACAGGACGATAATTTGAAACCTCCGAAGGGGAGGAGTCCGGTCTCTTGAGGTGTGGATGGACGATCGCGAACTTCCACGACCATGGCACTTCCCCTGTCCTCAGAGAGGTCGAGAAAACAATCACTAGATAACGTGCCAGCAATTCGATTACGTCTTTAAGGAGCCAGACTAGTAGTGGGTCAAGACTGCAGTGCTTGCTAGGTGATGACCGGACAAACGAAATGACATCATCCATAGTTAAAGCATTGAATTCTTTCATTTCAGCCCCAGAGTATATAGATTCAGCTCCTGACGTTCTTTGTCTGATGCCATCGATTTTGCCTTCAAAGTACTGATGGAAGTCTTCGGCAGACAAACTCTCTGCTAAACTGGGAAAATTGTCGACGTTTCCCAGTAACTTGTCTACATTCTTTCACGTTCGGCCAGTGTAATTTGAGGCCGACTCAAACAAGGACCTCCAGTGCTGTCGCTCTTTCTTTCTTACTAACCGACTGCTAACACGTAGCGCCGTGCTCCAGGAGATAAGAGCATCAGACTCTTTTGAGGATCCTTTATTTTTCCCATTTCTATAGATCTAATTGTTACAATTGTTACAATGTTCGCGTTAATTTATAAAATGTGATGTGATGTTTGAATATCTCTGTTATTGGGTCTTTCAATTGTCAACTATCCTGTGTAGCGTCTTGTCCGTATAAGCAATGCCGTTTAAAATATTTAAACAAGGAAGTGACGACCTTTAATTAACATCTAAATTCGATAATGACCCATATTTAAACACCCAAAACGGCGATGACTTTTTCTTGCTTATCGGACTGCTTTCGGGCACCAGAAACTCGCAAATAATCGTACATTCAAAATGAAGCACGGAAAATCATATTTACCGCGGTCGTCGGCGTCCCTTGATTCACGCGGCTTTTGGTGCGTGCCTACAATGCTTATGCCTTGAAACAGCTCTGCGTATAAGTGCCACAATTTGAAATTGAGTGAGCAGAAGAAAGACGGGTCCGAATTAGAGATGTTCGAGAGTGGAATTTGTTCGTGACACCAGTTCTTTCTGGTTACCACAATACTACTGATGCTCACTCTCGACAATCGGACAGTACGCACTTTTTGGTTTCTTGGGCGTATTTCCCAGTTCTTGTAGAGTAAGCAACTACTCGTGGTAACTATTAATTGATGTTTAGATTTTCTAACGCTGTAAACAATACATTCGCAGAACGAACTCTGGCTTATCTAGCTACAACAATAACGACTACTTCGCCAACATCGGAGACGACGACGACAGAGGCGCCTGTCACAACTGCTCCATCTTCGGTGGCGACGACCGTCGCTGCGGAGACGACGACGACGACGATTGCGATTGTGACAACAACCATTACCACCGAAGGAACGACAACGACAAGGATCTGTGATATGAGCGAAACGATGAGCCTGATACCGATTGAAGAAGGGAACATTATACCGGGTTCGTCAGAAGTATATCAACCGTATGACCCTGTGTCAAGGTCGTTGCAGGTCAGCAGGCCCTATGACGACAACTACCCATCCTTTGAAGTTACTCTTAAGACAGCATCGAACATCGACGAAATCCGCTTCAATCCCGACTCCGGCGTGAATAAAGTGCATATACGAACGACGAGCGACAAAGGCGAGGATACGATTTTAGACAACGTGTTGGTGGAGACCGATGGACGACTAGCACTACCAGGAGATTTTCCACATGACAGCAAAGTAAATGCTATCTTTTTCCAATTAACGGAGCCTGCCAGCGAATGGACGAGTGTCTACAGCGTTACCGTGAGCTTACTGAGCTGTAATAAAGAAGCAACGACAACTATCGTCGCACCGTCTTCAACAACCGTCGGGCAAACGGTGCCATCGACGACAACGACCATGACATTGCACTCGTTAGAAACATTGCCGACGACAACTACAACGCTGTCGACGACGGCCGCCACTACAGAAGTCGGCACGACTACATCTATAGCCGTCGTGACGACGACTACGACACCGACCGGTTCAACGACGCTCGTTGTCTGTCCTCAGATCGACCAAATGGTAACGCAGGCGCCGCTACTCGACGAGAGCCAATTCACGTCCTATAACAGCGACGATGCAAATCCAGTCGCAGTTCAGCCAGGCTATGGAAACTGGCGACCAGCAGTGGCCCGCTATGGCTCGCCAAATCCGAAATTCTGCGCGAAGTTGGCGGACGCATCAAACCAGTTTTCGCCGTTGATCGCCACTGTTACGATCATAGACGGCACACTGGAGACATTCAGACTAGAAATGTATTTCGATGGGTCCGAAATCTATAACGCCATCGAAAGAATGCCAGTCTCTGGAAGCAAAACGGTCGTTCCGAGTGAAGAAAGAGTTGCTGTGGCGGTGGACGAGCTGTGTGTTGAACTGATCGAGCCGAACAGCCCATCTGTCCTGAACTATGAGACGACAATGCTTCTGAAGGGATGTTTCGAAGCTCAGACTGGTGAGTTGAACATCACAAAAGTGAGCATTAAAATACGCGAAAAAGCGCGATCATGGCTCTGTCATCGCATGAATAAATAAACATTCTTGCATGATCTTTAGACACCGATATCAGAGGATTAGTTGAATATGAATCGTCTCGCTGTCGAGACTTTTGTTACAATGTTCGCGTTAATTTGATAAAATGCGATGTGATGTTTGAATATATCTGTTATTGGGTCTTTCAATTGTCAAGTATCCTGTGTAGCGTCTTATCCGTTGAAACAATACCGTTTAAAAATTTAAGCAAAGTAGTGACGACCTTTAATTAATACCTAAACTCGATAATGACCCTTTTAAAAACCTCAAACTTTGAAACATTTTTTGCTTGTCCGACTTCTTTCGGGCATCAGAAAATCGTAAATAATCGTACATTCAAAATGAAGCACGGAAAACCTATTTCCCGCGGTCGTCGGGGACTCTTGTTTCACGTGGCTTTAGGCGCTTGCCTACATTCCTTAGGGGTAGGAAGTTAGAAGAGTGGTAACAACGCTGGACAATGGAGCAGAAGGTCGCGGGTTCAATTCCCGCAGGAGCCCGAAGGTCCACTCAGCCTTACTCGCTAGAGGACGGTGGTAAACTGAGAAGCAGCATTAGGCTGCGAAGTAAAACGTGGGTCTGGGGAAAGTAATGGCAATTTACCCCGATTAATGGATTACACCACCTACGTCGCTGATTGCCCAGGCCGGAGATAAGCGCCGAGATCCAACGCTCAGACTCGAGCACGGGCCTACTTTTACCTTACCTACATTCATTATGTCTTAAAACGGCCTTTAGAATAAGTGCCAGAAGTTGAAATTGAGTGAACAGAAGAAAGACGGGTCCGAATTAGAGATGTTCGACAGTGGAATTTCTTCGTGACACCAGTTCTTTCTGGTTACCACATTACTACTGATGCTCAGTCTCGACAATCGGGCAGTATGCACTTTCTGGTTTCTTGGGAGTAATTTCTAGTTCTTGTAGAGTAAACAACTACTCGTTGTAACTATTAATTGATGTTTAGATTTTCTAACGCTGTAATCAATACAATCACAGAACGAACTCTGGCTTATCTTAGCTACAACGATAACGACTACTTCGCCAACATCGGAGTCGACGACGACCGAGGCGCCTGTTACAACTGCCCCATCTTCGGTGGCGACGACCGTCGCTGCGGAGACGACGACGACGACGATTGCGCTTGTGACAACAACCATTACCGCCGAAGGAACGACAACGACAAGGATCTGTGATATGAGTCAAACGATGAGACTGGTACCGATTGAAGAAGGGAACATTATACCGGGTTCGTCAGAAGTATATCAACCGTATGACCCTGTGTCACGGTCGTTGCAAGTCAGCAGGCCCTATGACGACAACTACCCATCCTTTGAAGTTACTCTTAAGACAGCATCGAACATCGACGAAATCCGCTTCAATCCTGACTGCGGCGTGAATAAGGTGCGAATTCGCACGACGAGTGACAAAGGCGAGGATACGATTTTTGACAACGTGTTGGTGGTGACCGATGGACGACTAGCATTACCAGGAGATTTTCCCCATGACAGCAAAGTAAATGCTATCTTTTTTCAATTAACGGAGCCTGCTACCGAATGGACGACTGTCTACAGCGTTACCGTGAGCTTACTGAGCTGTAATAAAGAAGCAACGACAACTACAACGCTGTCGACGACGGCCGCCACTACTGAAGTCGGCACGACTACATCTATAGCCGTCGTGACGACGACTACGACACCGACCGGTTCAACGACGCTCGTTGTCTGTCCTCAGATCGACCAAATGGTAACGCAGGCGCCGCTACTCGACGAGAGCCAATTCACGTCCTATAACAGCGACGATGCAAATCCAGTCGCAGTTCAGCCAGGCTATGGAAACTGGCGACCAGCAGTGGCCCGCTATGGCTCGCCAAATCCGAAATTCTGCGCGAAGTTGGCGGACGCATCAAACCAGTTTTCGCCGTTGATCGCCACTGTTACGATCATAGACGGCACACTAGAGACATTCAGACTAGAAATGTATTTCGATGGGTCCGAAATCTATAATGCCATCGAAAGAATGCCAGTCTCTGGAAGCAAAACGATCGTTCCGAGTGAAGAAAGAGTTGCTGTGGCGGTGGACGAGCTGTGTGTTGAACTGATCGAGCCGAACAGCCCATCTGTCCTGAACTATGAGACGACAATGCTTCTGAAGGGATGTTTCGAAGCTCAGACTGGTGAGTTGAACATCACAAAAGTGAGCATTAAAATACGCGAAAAAGCGCGATCATGGCTCTGTCATCGCATGAATAAATAAACATTCTTGCATGATCTTTAGACGCCGATATCAGAGGATTAGTTGAATATGAATCGTCTCGCTGTCGAGACTTTTGTTACAATGTTCGCGTTAATTTGATAAAATGCGATGTGATGTTTGAATATATCTGTTATTGGGTCTTTCAATTGTCAAGTATCCTGTGTAGCGTGTTATAGGTTTAAACAATACCGTTTAAAAATATAAGCAAAGTAGTGACGACCTTTAATTAATACCTAAACTCTATAATGACCCTTTTAAAAACCTCAAACGTTATTATCATTATTATTATTATTATTACGAACATTTCTATAGCGCAAATAATCGCAAAGCAGCAAATGCACTCATGTCAGTTGCGAACCGGATCAATCAAACAAGAATGTCTTCAGTTGTTTCCTAAAAGATAACAGCGTCATGGTTGAGTCAGAGGGACGCAATGTTGCTGGCAGGCTTTTCCAAACAACCGGGCCAGCAACGGCCATGTTGCGGTCACCGAAGCCTGTCCGAGTTCGAGGCACTGCGAGTGTGCTGGTCAAGGCGGAGCGCAGATGCGACCGACCAGGCAACTTAGCCGTCGAGCAGAACATATCAGTTAGATATGGCGGAGAAGAGCTGTGTTTGGCCTTGAACAGGATGGTCCCGAGTTTAAAAGTCACGCGTTGACCGACCGGGAGCCAGTGGAGCTCTCGTAGTACTGGTGTGATATGATCGAACTTCCCTCTCTGGAACACCAAGCGTGCAGCTGCATTCTGGACGAGTTGAAGTCTCTGTATCAGATGGTCGCTGATGCCATAAAGGATGCTGTTGCAGTAGTCGAGTCTGCTGCTGATGAATGCTTGAGCCAGCAACCTAGTTGCGTCAGGGGTCAGCTAGTTCCTCACTGCCCGCAGCTGGCGAAGCTGGAAGAACGACTTCCTGCAAACTGATGCAACGTGGTTGGCCATTGTCAGTTGACTATCAATTAACACTCCGAGGTTATTGACCACTGTAGCACATTCGATGGTGGCGTCAGGACGGCGTAAGGCATTTATTGTAATCTTTTGAATCTGTTGCCTTGTGCCCAGCCAGATAATTTGTGTCTTATCTTCATTCAGCTTTAGGCAGTTCTCCGCCATCCAGCCCCGGATTCTAGTGATACAGTCACTTAACTGGTCCATTTACCTCCTTTAGGTTACATTCTCTGGCACTTTTCCATGCATTCTTGCATTGCTTCCGAAGGACCGTGCCATCTGCACACTAATCAGCGGCAAACAATGGTTCGCTCCTTTGGGCGAATTGCATTGGATATTGGAATGCAATAATTGGCTCAGGGTGTCCACTAAGAATACCTCGTGTGCCAAAGACCGCGGCTTCATTTGGTTGGGCGTGTCACCAAAACAATTAAGTGGGTGGTCACCTCCTGCTCCTGCAGCTGCACCTGCTCCACTAGAGACGTAGACAATAGACGACAGTAACTCGTGGTTAACGATTTTAGTTTCAGAATCCTGCCACGACAGTATGCCGTTGTTAACGCTAAGAAGGTTAATGCTTGCTCTCCACTCGCATTCCCGCTGCTGTAGATTTGGATGTCATCAGCGTATCCGTGCCCAGACATTCCACAGGCAGCAATGATGTTGAACACATCTGACACGTACAGAAGGAACAGGACAGGTCCGCATACTGAGCCCTGTGGTACTTCATAGAGGAGGTGCAAGGTTTCCGATAGAAGACCGCGGTAAGCCACCTGTTGTGAGCGGTCAGTGAGAAATGACGATAGCCAGCCGAGCGCCGCCCCCGTGATGCCAAATTTGTACTGTAGGCGCCGTAAAAGGATCTCGTGATCCACGCAGTCGAAGGCTGCGCTGAGACCGAGCAGGCCGAGCAATGTGACCTGTTGTAAACGCTGTAACGTTTTTGCTTGTCGGGCTTCTTTCGGGCATCGGAAAATCGTAAATAATCGTACATTCAAAATGAAGCACGGAAAACCTATTTCCCGCGGTCGTCGGGGTCCCTTGTTTCACGCGACCCATGGTGCGTGCCTACAGTACTTATGCCTTGAAACAGCCCTGCGTATAAGTGCCACAATTTGAAATACTGTAGAGTGAACAGAAGAAAGACGGGTCCGAATTAGAGATGTTCGAGAGTGGAATTTGTTCGTGACACCAGTTCTTTCTGGTTACCACAATACTACTGATGCTCAGTCTCGACAATCGGGCAGTATGCACTTTCTGGTTTCTTGGGAGTAATTTCTAGTTCTTGTAGGGTAAGCAACTACTCGTGGTAACTATTAATTGATGTTTAGATTTTCTAACGCTGTAATCAATACAATCACAGAACGAACTCTGGCTTATCTTAGCTACAACGATAACGACTATTTCGCCAACATCGGAGTCGACGACGACAGAGGCGCCTGTTACAACTGCCCCATCTTCGGTGGCGACGACCGTCGCTGCGGAGACGACGACGACGACGATTGCGATTGTAACAACAACCATTACCGCCGAAGGAACGACAACGACAAGGATCTGTGATATGAGTGAAACGATGAGACTGGTACCGATTGAAGAAGGGAACATTATACCGGGTTCGTCAGAAGTATATCAACCGTATGACCCTGAGTCAAGGTCGTTGCAGGTCAGCAGGCCCTATGACGACAACTACCCATCCTTTGAAGTTACTCTTAAGACAGCATCGAACATCGACGAAATCCGCTTCAATCCTGACTGCGGCGTGAATAAGGTGCGAATTCGCACGACGAGTGACAAAGGCGAGGATACGATTTTTGACAACGTGTTGGTGGTGTCCGATGGACGACTAGCATTACCAGGAGATTTTCCCCATGACAGCAAAGTAAATGCTATCTTTTTTCAATTAACGGAGCCTGCTAGCGAATGGACGACTGTCTACAGCGTTACCGTGAGCTTACTGAGCTGTAATAAAGAAGCAACGACAACTACAACGCTGTCGACGACGGCCGCCACTACTGAAGTCGGCACGACTACATCTATAGCCGTCGTGACGACGACTACTACACCGACCGGTTCGACGACGCTCGTTGTCTGTCCTCAGATCGACCAAATGGTAACGCAGGCGCCGCTACTCGACGAGAGCCAATTCACGTCCTATAACAGCGACGATGCAAATCCAGTCGCAGTTCAGCCAGGCTATGGAAACTGGCGACCAGCAGTGGCCCGCTATGGCTCGCCAAATCCGAAATTCTGCGCGAAGTTGGCGGACGCATCAAACCACTTTTCGCCGTTGATCGCCACTGTTACGATCATAGACGGCACACTGGAGACATTCAGACTAGAAATGTATTTCGATGGGTCCGAAATCTATAATGCCATCGAAAGAATGCCAGTCTCTGGAAGCAAAACGATCGTTCCGAGTGAAGAAAGAGTTGCTGTGGCGGTGGACGAGCTGTGTGTTGAACTGATCGAGCCGAACAGCCCATCTGTCCTGAACTATGAGACGACAATGCTTCTGAAGGGATGTTTCGAAGCTCAGACTGGTGAGTTGAACATCACAAAAGTGAGCATTAAAATACGCGAAAAAGCGCGATCATGGCTCTGTCATCGCATGAATAAATAAACATTCTTGCATGATCTTTAGACGCCGATATCAGAGGATTAGTTGAATATGAATCGTCTCGCTGTCGAGACTTTTGTTACAATGTTCGCGTTAATTTGATAAAATGCGATGTGATGTTTGAATATATCTGTTATTGGGTCTTTCAATTGTCAAGTATCCTGTGTAGCGTGTTATCCGTTTAAACAATACCGTTTAACAATTTAAGCAAAGTAGTGACGACCTTTAATTAATACCTAAACTCGATAATGGCCCTTTTAAAAACCTCAAACGTTGAAACTTTTTTTGCTTGTCGGACTTCTTTCTGGCATCAGAAAATCGTAAATAATCGTACATTCAAAATGAAGCAAGGAAAACCTATTTCCCGCGGTCGTCGGGGACCCTTGTTTCACGTGGCTTTAGGCGCTTGCCTACATTCCTTAGGGGTAGGAAGTTAGAAGAGTGGTAACAACGCTGGACAATGGAGCAGAAGGTCGCGGGTTCAATTCCCGCAGGAGCCCGAAGGTCCACTCAGCCTTACTCGCTAGAGGACGGTGGTAAACTGAGAAGCAGCATTAGGCTGCGAAGTAAAACGTGGGTCTGGGGAAAGTAATGGCAATTTACCCCGATTAATGGATTACACCACCTACGTCGCTGATTGCCCAGGCCGGAGATAAGCGCCGAGATCCAACGCTCAGACTCGAGCACGGGCCTACTTTTACCTTACCTACATTCATTATGTCTTAAAACGGCCTTTAGAATAAGTGCCAGAAGTTGAAATTGAGTGAACAGAAGAAAGACGGGTCCGAATTAGAGATGTTCGACAGTGGAATTTCTTCGTGACACCAGTTCTTTCTGGTTACCACATTACTACTGATGCTCAGTCTCGACAATCGGGCAGTATGCACTTTCTGGTTTCTTGGGCGTAAACCCTAGTTCTTGTAGAGTAAGCAACTACTCGTGGTAACTATTAATTGATGTTTAGATTTTCTAACGCTGTAATCAATACAATCACAGAACGAACTTTGGCTTATCTTAGCTACAACGATAACGACTACTTCGCCAACATCGGAGTCGACGACGACAGAGGCGCCTGTTACAACTGCCCCATCTTCGGTGGCGACGACCGTCGCTGCGGAGACGACGACGACGACGATTGCGATTGTGACAACAACCATTACCGCCGAAGGAACGACAACGACAAGGATCTGTGATATGAGTGAAACGATGAGACTGGTACCGATTGAAGAAGGGAACATTATACCGGGTTCGTCAGAAGTATATCAACCGTATGACCCTGTGTCAAGGTCGTTGCAGGTCAGCAGGCCCTATGACGACAACTACCCATCCTTTGAAGTTACTCTTAAGACAGCATCGAACATCGAGTAGAAATCCGCTTCAATCCTGACTGCGGCGTGAATAAGGTGCGAATTCGCACGACGAGTGACAAAGGCGAGGATACGATTTTTGACAACGTGTTGGTGGTGTCCGATGGACGACTAGCATTACCAGGAGATTTTCCCCATGACAGCAAAGTAAATGCTATCTTTTTCAATTAACGGAGCCTGCTGGCGAATGGACGACTGTCTACAGCGTTACCGTGAGCTTATCTGAGCTGTCGGGCAAACGGTAAACGACGACCAACGACAAAACTTGCCGACGACGCTGTCGACGACGGCCGCCACTACTGAAGTCGGCACGACTACATCTATAGCCGTCGTGACGACGACTACGACACCGACCGGTTCAACGACGCTCGTTGTCTGTCCTCAGATCGACCAAATGGTAACGCAGGCGCCGCTACTCGACGAGAGCCAATTCACGTCCTATAACAGCGACGATGCAAATCCAGTCGCAGTTCAGCCAGGCTATGGAAACTGGCGACCAGCAGTGGCCCGCTATGGCTCGCCAAATCCGAAATTCTGCGCGAAGTTGGCCGACGCATCAAACCAGTTTTCGCCGTTGATCGCCACTGTTACGATCATAGACGGCACACTGGAGACATTCAGACTAGAAATGTATTTCGATGGGTCCGAAATCTATAATGCCATCGAAAGAATGCCAGTCTCTGGAAGCAAAACGGTCGTTCCGAGTGAAGAAAGAGTTGCTGTGGCGGTGGACGAGCTGTGTGTTGAACTGATCGAGCCGAACAGCCCATCTGTCCTGAACTATGAGACGACAATGCTTCTGAAGGGATGTTTCGAAGCTCAGACTGGTGAGTTGAACATCACAAAAGTGAGCATTAAAATACGCGAAAAAGCGCGATCATGGCTCTGTCATCGCATGAATAAATAAACATTCTTGCATGATCTTTAGACACCGATATCAGAGGATTAGTTGAATATGAATCGTCTCGCTGTCGAGACTTTTGTTACAATGTTCGCGTTAATTTGATAAAATGCGATGTGATGTTTGAATATATCTGTTATTGGGTCTTTCAATTGTCAAGTATCCTGTGTAGCGTCTTATCCGTTGAAACAATACCGTTTAAAAATTTAAGCAAAGTAGTGACGACCTTTAATTAATACCTAAACTCGATAATGACCCTTTTAAAAACCTCAAACTTTGAAACATTTTTTGCTTGTCCGACTTCTTTCGGGCATCAGAAAATCGTAAATAATCGTACATTCAAAATGAAGCACGGAAAACCTATTTCCCGCGGTCGTCGGGGACTCTTGTTTCACGTGGCTTTAGGCGCTTGCCTACATTCCTTAGGGGTAGGAAGTTAGAAGAGTGGTAACAACGCTGGACAATGGAGCAGAAGGTCGCGGGTTCAATTCCCGCAGGAGCCCTAAGGTCTACTCAGCCTTACTCGCTAGAGGACGGTGGTAAACTGAGGAGCAGCATTAGGCTGCGAAATAAAACGTGGGGCTGGGGAAAGTAATGGCAACCTACCCCAGATTAATGGATTACACCACCTACGTTGCTGATTGCCCAGGCCGGAGATAAGCGCCGGGATCCAACGCTCAGACTCGAGCACGGGCCTACTTTTACTTTACCTACATTCCCTATGTCTTAAAACGGCTTTTAGAATAAGTGCCAAAACTTGAAATTGAGTGAACAGATGAAAGACGGGTCCGAATTAGAGATGTTCGACAGTGGAATTTTTTCGTGACACCAGTTCTTTCTGGTTACCACAATACTACTGATGCTCAGTCTCGACAATCGGGCATTATGCACTTTCTGGTTTCTTGGAAGTAATTTCTAATAAATTAAAGTAAATTCTTGTAGGGTAAGCAACTACTCGTGGTAACTATTAATTGATGCTTAGATTTTCTAACGCTGTAATCAATACAATCACAGAACGAACTCTGGCTTATCTTAGCTACAACGATAACGACTACTTCGCCAACATCGGAATCGACGACGACCGAGGCGCCGGTTACAACTGCCCCATCTTCGGTGGCGACGACCGTCGCTGCGGAGACGACGACGACGATTGCGCTTGTGACAACAACCATTACCGCCGAAGGAACGACAACGACAAGGATCTGTGATATGAGTCAAACGATGAGACTGGTACCGATTGAAGAAGGGAACATTATACCGGGTTCGTCAGAAGTATATCAACCGTATGACCCTGAGTCAAGGTCGTTGCAGGTCAGCAGGCCCTATGACGACAACTACCCATCCTTTGAAGTTACTCTTAAGACAGCATCGAACATCGACGAAATCCGCTTCAATCCTGACTGCGGCGTGAATAAGGTGCGAATTCGCACGACGAGTGACAAAGGCGAGGATACGATTTTTGACAACGTGTTGGTGGTGTCCGATGGACGACTAGCATTACCAGGAGATTTTCCCCATGACAGCAAAGTAAATGCTATCTTTTTTCAATTAACGGAGCCTGCTAGCGAATGGACGACTGTCTACAGCGTTACCGTGAGCTTACTGAGCTGTAATAAAGAAGCAACGACAACTACAACGCTGTCGACGACGGCCGCCACTACTGAAGTCGGCACGACTACATCTATAGCCGTCGTGACGACGACTACTACACCGACCGGTTCGACGACGCTCGTTGTCTGTCCTCAGATCGACCAAATGGTAACGCAGGCGCCGCTACTCGACGAGAGCCAATTCACGTCCTATAACAGCGACGATGCAAATCCAGTCGCAGTTCAGCCAGGCTATGGAAACTGGCGACCAGCAGTGGCCCGCTATGGCTCGCCAAATCCGAAATTCTGCGCGAAGTTGGCGGACGCATCAAACCAGTTTTCGCCGTTGATCGCCACTGTTACGATCATAGACGGCACACTGGAGACATTCAGACTAGAAATGTATTTCGATGGGTCCGAAATCTATAACGCCATCGAAAGAATGCCAGTCTCTGGAAGCAAAACGGTCGTTCCGAGTAAAGAAAGAGTTGCTGTGGCGGTGGACGAGCTGTGTGTTGAACTGATCGAGCCGAACAGCCCATCTGTCCTGAACTATGAGACGACAATGCTTCTGAAGGGATGTTTCGAAGCTCAGACTGGTGAGTTGAACATCACAAAAGTGAGCATTAAAATACGCGAAAAAGCGCGATCATGGCTCTGTCATCGCATGAATAAATAAACATTCTTGCATGATCTTTAGACACCGATATCAGAGGATTAGTTGAATATGAATCGTCTCGCTGTCGAGACTTTTGTTACAATGTTCGCGTTAATTTGATAAAATGCGATGTGATGTTTGAATATATCTGTTATTGGGTCTTTCAATTGTCAAGTATCCTGTGTAGCGTCTTATCCGTTGAAACAATACCGTTTAAAAATATAAACAAAGTAGTGACGACATTTTTATTAATACCTAAACTCGATAATGACCCTTTTAAAACTTCAAACAATGAAACATTTTTTGCTTGTCCGACTTCTTTCGGGCATCAGAAAATCGTAAATAATCGTACATTCAAAATGAAGCACGGAAAACCTATTTCCCGCGGTCGTCGGGGACTCTTGTTTCACGTGGCTTTAGGCGCTTGCCTACATTCCTTATGTCTTAAAATAGCCCTGAGTGGTAACAACGCTGGACAATGGAGCAGAAGGTCGCAGGTTCAATTCCCGCAGGAGCCCTAAGGTCTACTTTGTATCATTTGCTAGAGGACGGTGGTAAACTGAGGAGCAGCATTAGGCTGCGAAATAAAATTCAATTGGGGAAAGTTATTTTAACCTACCCCAGATTAATGGATTACACCATTTTTTGCTGATTGCCCAGGCCGGAGATAAGCGCCGGGATCCAACGCTTGTTAGCACGGGCCTATTTTACTTTACCTTGGTTCCCTATGTCTTAAAACGGCTTTTGAGAATAAGTGCCAAAACTTGAAATTGAGTCAACAGATGAAAGACGGGTCCGAATTAGAGATGTTCGACAGTGGAATTTTTCGTGACACCAGTTCTTTCTGGTTACCACAATACTACTGATGCTCAGTCTCGACAATCGGGCAGTATGCACTTTCTGGTTTCTTGGAAGTAATTTCTAGTTCTTTTAAATTCTTGTAGGGTAAGCAACTACTCGTGGTAACTATTAATTGATGTTTAGATTTTCTAACGCTGTAATCAATACAATCACAGAACGAACTCTGGCTTATCTTAGCTACAACAATAACGACTACTTCTCCAACATCGGAATCGACGACGACCGAGGCGCCGGTTACAACTGCCCCATCTTCGGTGGCGACGACCGTCGCTGCGGAGACGACGACGACGATTGCGCTTGTGACAACAACCATTACCGCCGAAGGAACGACAACGACAAGGATCTGTGATATGAGTGAAACGATGAGACTGGTACCGATTGAAGAAGGGAACATTATACCGGGTTCGTCAGAAGTATATCAACCGTATGACCCTGTGTCAAGGTCGTTGCAGGTCAGCAGGCCCTATGACGACAACTACCCATCCTTTGAAGTTACTCTTAAGACAGCATCAGAGATCGACGAAATCCGCTTCAATCCCGACTCCGGCGTGAATAAGGTGCGAATACGCACGACGAGCGACAAAGGCGAGGATACGATTTTTGACAACGTGTTGGTGGTGACCGATGGACGACTAGCATTACCAGGAGATTTTCCCCATGACAGCAAGGTAAATGTTATCTTTTTTCAATTAACGGAGCCTGCTAGCGAATGGACGACTGTCTACAGCGTTACCGTGAGCTTACTGAGCTGTAATAAAGAAGCGACGACAACTATCGTCGCACCGTCTTCAACAACCGTCGGGCAAACGGTGCCATCGACGACGACGACCATGACATCACACGCGTTAGAAACATTGCCGACGACAACTACAACGCTGTCGACGACGTCAGCCACCACTGAAGTCGGCACGACTACATCTATAGCCGTCGTGACGACGACTACGACACCGACCGGTTCAACGACGCTCGTTGTCTGTCCTCAGATCGACCAAATGGTAACGCAGGCGCCGCTACTCGACGAGAGCCAATTCACGTCCTATAACAGCGACGATGCAAATCCAGTCGCAGTTCAGCCAGGCTATGGAAACTGGCGACCAGCAGTGGCCCGCTATGGCTCGCCAAATCCGAAATTCTGCGCGAAGTTGGCCGACGCATCAAACCAGTTTTCGCCGTTGATCGCCACTGTTACGATCATAGACGGCACACTGGAGACATTCAGACTAGAAATGTATTTCGATGGGTCCGAAATCTATAACGCCATCGAAAGAATGCCAGTCTCTGGAAGCAAAACGGTCGTTCCGAGTGAAGAAAGAGTTGCTGTGGCGGTGGACGAGCTGTGTGTTGAACTGATCGAGCCGAACAGCCCATCTGTCCTGAACTATGAGACGACAATGCTTCTGAAGGGATGTTTCGAAGCTCAGACTGGTGAGTTGAACATCGCGAAAGTGAGCATTGAAATACGCGAAAAAAGCGCGATCATGGCTCTGTAATCGCATGAATAAATAAACATTCTTGCATGATCTTTAGACACCGATATCAGAGGATTAGTTGAATATGAATCGTTTCGCTGTCGAGACTTTTGTTACAATGTTCGCGTTAATTTGATAAAATGTGATGTGATGTTTGAATATCTCTGTTATTGGGTCTTTCAATTGTCAAGTATCCTGTGTAGCGTCTTGTCCGTATAAGCAACACCGTTTAAAGAGATATAAACAAAGTAGTGACGTCATTTTTACTAACACCTAAACGCGGTAATGACCCTTTTTTAAACACTTCAAACAATGATTACCTTTTTTGCTTCTCGGACTTCTTTCGGGCATCGGAAAATCGCAAATAATCGTACATTCAATAGGAAGCACGGAAAACCCTATTTCCCGCGGTCGTCGGGGTGCCTTGTTTCACGTCGCTTTAGGCGCGTGCCAATATGTTTAAAATGGCAACAACGCTGACAATGGAGCAGAAGGTCACAGGTTGGAATAGGAGCCCTGAGCAGAAGCCTTACGGCCGGACGGTATTTTTATCATTTGAAATTACCTAAAAACTTATTGGGGAACTTGTCAGCTATAATTCAATTATGTTATTTTATTTATTGGATTACATTTCTTTTTGCCCAGGCCGGAGATAAGCCTGTATTTTGTTTGGGCCTACAGAAGAAAACTGACGAATAAGTGTCATCAACAGATGAAAGACGGGTCCGAGACAAAGATGTTGAAGAGTGGAATTTGTTCGTGACACCAGTTCTTTCTGGTTGCCACAATACTACTGATGCTCAGTCTCGACAATCGGGCAGAATACACTTTTTGGTTTCTTGAGCGTATTTTCTAGTTTTTTTAGAGTAAGCAACTATTCGTGGTAACTATTAATTGATGTTGAGATTTCTTAACGCTGTAAACAATACAATCATAGAACAAACTCTGGCTTATCTTAGCTACAACGATAACGACTACTACGCCAACATCAGAGATAACGACGACAAAGACGCCTGATACAACAACTCCATCTTCGGTGGCGACGACCGTCGCTGCGGAGACGACGACTTCGACGATTGCGACGACGACAACGATTACCGCCGAAGGAACGACAACGACAAGGATCTGGATACGTGAAACGATGAGACTGATACCGATTGAAGAAGGAACATTATACCAAGGTTCTCGATGACAACCGTCCGACCGACAAGGACGTTGCAGGTCAGCAGGCCCTACGACGACAACTACCCATCCTTTGAAGTTACTCTTAAGACAGCATCGACAGATCGACGAAATCCGCCGTGGGTGACTGGCGTGAACGAGCTCCGACGACGCACGACGAGCGACAAAGGCGAGGATACGATTTTTGACAACGTGTTGGTGGGGACCGATGGACGACTAGCATTACCAGGAGATTTTCCCCATGACAGCAAGGTAAATTTATCTTTTTCAATTAACGGAGCCTCGCTGGCGAATGGACGACTGTCTACAGCGTTACCGTGAGCGTACTGAGCTGTAATAAAGAAGCGACGACAACTATCGTCGCACCGTCTTCAACAACCGTCGGGCAAACGGTGCCATCGACGACGACGACCATGACATCACACGCGTTAGAAACATTGCCGACGACAACTACAACGCTGTCGACGACGTCCGCCACCACTGATTCGGCACGACTAGGGCTGCCTGCCGTCGTGACGACGACTGTCGACACCGACCGGTTCAACGACGCTCGTTGTCTGTCCTCAGGTCGACCAAATGGTAACGCAGGCGCCTCTACCGACGACCGAGCCAATTCACGTCCTCAGACAGCGACGATGCAAATCCAGTCGCAGTTCAGCCCCGACTATGGAAACGGCGACCAGCAGTGGCCCGCCCATGGCTCGCCTCGAAATTCTGCGCGAAGTTGGCCGACGCATCAAACCAGTTTTCGCCGTTGATCGCCACTGTTACGATCACGACAACGGTCACTGGAGACATTCAGACCGGAAATGCCATTTCGATGGGTCCGAAATCTATAACGCCATCGAAAGAATGCCAGTCTCTGGAAGCAAAACGGTCGTTCAGTGAAGAAAGAGTTGCTGTGGCAGTGGACGAGCGCGATTGAACTGATCGAGCCGAACAGCCCATCTGTCCTGAACTATGAGACGACAATCTTCTGAAGGGATGTTTCGTCGCTCAGACTGGTGAGTTGAACATCAGTCGGTTTCATTCGAAAAACCAAAAGCCGAGACTATCGTCATTCTTGCATGATCTTTAGACCCGATATCAGAGGATTAGTTGAATATGAATCGTCAATGTCGAGACTTTTGTTACAATGTTCGAATTTGATAAAATGCGATGTGATGTTTGAATATCCGAGGGTCTTTCAAACGTCAAGCCCTGTGTAGCGTCTTCAAGTTTAAGTAATCAGTTTAAAGAAATTTAAAGACCCACGTATTTTTTCATAACACTTGAAACGTGATAGTGACCCTTTTAAACACCTCAAACTGTGATTACCTTTTTCTCTTGTCGTCTTCTTTTGCCATTGACAAAATCGCGAATAATCGTACATCAATATAATGTTTTCCCATTCGTGAGTTTAAACAAATTATCACGCGAGCCATGGTTCGTCGTATGGTGGTTATGCATTTATTGGAAACGCCCCTTGACGCATAAATGTCACAATTTGAAATAATGACAGGCGAAAGACTGGTCCAATCTAATGTTCAAGGCAATTTGTTCAAAACGTTCTTCACTGAATTTGATGCTCATTCTCGACAATCTAATCGATGTTCTTGGGAATAATTTCTGTTTTTTGTAGCGACGACCGTCGTAACTATTAATTGAAGTTTAGATTTTCTGCTGAAACAATACAATCATAGAACAAACTCTGGCTTGTCTTAGCTACAACGATAACGACTACTACGCCAACATCAGAGATAACGACGACAAGGATTCCTGATACAACAGCTCCAACTTCTGTGGTGACGACCGTCGCTGCGGAGACGACGACTTCGACCACATCGACGACGACAGCGATCGTGACAACGACCGTTTCGCCAGAGGGAACGACGACGATTGCCGTATGCTATCTCCAAGACTCGATGACCGGTCCGCCGACGGACCTGCCACTGCAGAGCGTTACGACGGACATCGGGTCGTCGAGACAATTAAAACCGCTCGACAGATCGACAGGTCAGCCGTGGGTGGTGGAGACTACGAGCTCCGACGACGCAGCAACACCAAAAGAGGCCAAAGTCCCACCCGAGTTCGCGCTGAAGTTCGCCAAACCGGTTTCAGTGACTTCGGTCGAAACGGGTAAAGAAAGTGGGTTGAGTAAGGTCGACCTCGTGGCGAAGAACGCTGAAGGCGAAACGACAATCGTACAGGACGTGCCAGTAACGCCAAGCGGACGTGTGCTCATACCAGCATCCATCATCGCTTCTACAACCAAGCATCTGCGCGTCATACTGAAGAGCTTGAGGACGGACAGTTCGATCGAAATCTTCCGTGTGATTCCGAGCGCTCAGGGCTGCCTGAGAGAGGAGACGACTGTCGCGCCGACGACGACCAGCGTCGGACAGACAGTACCATCGACGACGACGACCGTAACGACCTCACCGACGACCGGAGCGGTCACGACTCAGACCGTGCCGTCGACGACAACGACGCTGTCGTCCCCGACGGCGGCGGCGACGACGACGAGTGGCACACCCACGTTCGGCTCGACGACAGCTGTAACCGTCGTCACGACGACGACGACCCCGACCGTCACGACAACGGTCTACTGTCCGCTGTCTGACCGGATGCCATCGCAAGCGCCGACATTTGGCGAAGATGACATCGAAGTCGTGAACGCAAACGAAAACAGCAAACCACCCGAGTCTCAGCCAGGCGCGATAGACTGGCAGCCGGCCGTACCTTCCAAGAACGAGCCATCTCCACAGCTGCTCGTCGGCCTCCAGCCAGGTTCGCTCATCCAGTCGGTTTCGGTCGATGAACCAAACGCCGAGACTATCGTCTTCGTCATATTTTACCCATCTGGGAAGTCTGACACAATCGAGAAGGTTGTACCTGAGGACGGAAGCGTTACGTTCTATCCGAGTCCAGACGGCAGCCCTGTTGAGGCAGTCAAGTTCGGTATCAGTCCGGAAGGAACGAAGGACCCACGAGCCGAAACATACGACTTGACCGTGAAAGTGACTGGATGCTTCGAGCCAAGCCTGGGTGAGTGAGTGCGCCGTCGCCGTCGTCGTCTTCGCCATTGAAGTAGTTCGCGAACCTCTGGCATCTTAATAATGTTGTTGTCATTATGATTATTTAAACAAATTATACTTGTATATTCCAATTTCGTCGTATGGTGGTTCTCATTCTAGCGCCGCTTGACGTGCATATGCCTGTCAGAAATAATGACGGGCGATCGACTGTTGCAATCTAAGCAACAAGGCATGCAAAACGTGCTTCACTGATTTTAGACTCTAGACAATCTAATCGATGTTCTTCTGTTTTCAGCGACGACCGTCGCCACGACCCCGTCTGCGACAACGACGACGACGTCAGCAGCGTCCACGACGACGGCACCTGGCTCCACGCCGATCACTACTACGCCTACGAGCATCACAACAACTACTGCCACGCCCGTAGTCGAGTCCACGACGACGACGACGACGACAGCGATCGTGACAACGACCGTTTCACCAGAGGGAACGACGACGATTGCCGTATGCTATCTCCAAGACTCGATGACCGGTCCGCCGACGGACCTGCCACTGCAGAGCGTTACGACGGACATCGGGTCGTCGAGACAATTAAAACCGCTCGACAGATCGACAGGTCAGCCGTGGGTGGTGGAGACTACGAGCTCCGACGACGCAGCAACACCAAAAGAGGCCAAAGTCCCACCCGAGTTCGCGCTGAAGTTCGCCAAACCGGTTTCAGTGACTTCGGTCGAAACGGGTAAAGAAAGTGGGTTGAGTAAGGTCGACCTCGTGGCGAAGAACGCTGAAGGCGAAACGACAATCGTACAGGACGTGCCAGTAACGCCAAGCGGACGTGTGCTCATACCAGCATCCATCATCGCTTCTACAACCAAGCACCTGCGCGTCATACTGAAGAGCTTGAGGACGGACAGTTCGATCGAAATCTTCCGTGTGAATCCGAGCGCTCAGGGCTGCCTGAGAGAGGAGACGACTGTCGCGCCGACGACGACCAGCGTCGGACAGACAGTACCATCGACGACGACGACCGTAACGACCTCACCGACGACCGGAGCGGTCACGACTCAGACCGTGCCGTCGACGACAACGACGCTGTCGTCCCCGACGGCGGCGGCGACGACGACGAGTGGCACACCCACGTTCGGCTCGACGACAGCTGTAACCGTCGTCACGACGACGACGACCCCGACCGTCACGACAACGGTCTACTGTCCGCTGTCTGACCGGATGCCATCGCAAGCGCCGACATTTGGCGAAGATGACATCGAAGTCGTGAACGCAAACGAAAACAGCAAACCACCCGAGTCTCAGCCAGGCGCGATAGACTGGCAGCCGGCCGTACCTTCCAAGAACGAGCCATCTCCACAGCTGCTCGTCGGCCTCCAGCCAGGTTCGCTCATCCAGTCGGTTTCGGTCGATGAAGCAAACGCCGAGACTATCGTCTTCGTCATATTTTACCCATCTGGGAAGTCTGACACAATCGAGAAGGTTGTACCTGAGGACGGAAGCGTTACGTTCTATCCGAGTCCAGACGGCAGCCCTGTTGAGGCAGTCAAGTTCGGTATCAGTCCGGAAGGAACGAAGGACCCACAAGCCGAAACATACGACTTGACCGTGAAAGTGACTGGATGCTTCGAGCCAAGCCTGGGTGAGTGAGTGCGCCGTCGCCGTCGTCGTCTTCGCCATTGAAGTAGTTCGCGAACCTTATGGCATCTTAATAATGTTGTTGTCATTATGATTATTTAAACAAATTATACTTGTATATTCCAATTTCGTCGTATGGTGGTTCTCATTCTAGCGCCGCTTGACGTGCATATGCCTGTCAGAAATAATGACGGGCGATCGACTGTTGCAATCTAAGCAACAAGGCATGCAAAACGTGCTTCACTGATTTTAGACTCTAGACAATCTAATCGATGTTCTTCTGTTTTCAGCGACGACCGTCGCCACGACCCCGTCTGCGACAACGACGACGACGTCAGCAGCGTCCACGACGACGGCACCTGGCTCCACGCCGATCACTACTACGCCTACGAGCATCACAACAACTACTGCCACGCCCGTAGTCGAGTCCACGACGACGACGACGACGACAGCGATCGTGACAACGACCGTTTCGCCAGAGGGAACGACGACGATTGCCGTATGCTATCTCCAAGACTCGATGACCGGTCCGCCGACGGACCTGCCACTGCAGAGCGTTACGACGGACATCGGGTCGTCGAGACAATTAAAACCGCTCGACAGATCGACAGGTCAGCCGTGGGTGGTGGAGACTACGAGCTCCGACGACGCAGCAACACCAAAAGAGGCCAAAGTCCCACCCGAGTTCGCGCTGAAGTTCGCCAAACCGGTTTCAGTGACTTCGGTCGAAACGGGTAAAGAAAGTGGGTTGAGTAAGGTCGACCTCGTGGCGAAGAACGCTGAAGGCGAAACGACAATCGTACAGGACGTGCCAGTAACGCCAAGCGGACGTGTGCTCATACCAGCATCCATCATCGCTTCTACAACCAAGCACCTGCGCGTCATACTGAAGAGCTTGAGGACGGACAGTTCGATCGAAATCTTCCGTGTGAATCCGAGCGCTCAGGGCTGCCTCAGAGAGGAGACGACTGTCGCGCCGACGACGACCAGCGTCGGACAGACAGTACCATCGACGACGACGACCGTAACGACCTCACCGACGACCGGAGCGGTCACGACTCAGACCGTGCCGTCGACGACAACGACGCTGTCGTCCCCGACGGCGGCGGCGACGACGACGAGTGGCACACCCACGTTCGGCTCGACGACAGCTGTAACCGTCGTCACGACGACGACGACCCCGACCGTCACGACAACGGTCTACTGTCCGCTGTCTGACCGGATGCCATCGCAAGCGCCGACATTTGGCGAAGATGACATCGAAGTCGTGAACGCAAACGAAAACAGCAAACCACCCGAGTCTCAGCCAGGCGCGATAGACTGGCAGCCGGCCGTACCTTCCGAGAACGAGCCATCTCCACAGCTGCTCGTCAGCCTCCAGCCAGGTTCGCTCATCCAGTCGGTTTCGGTCGATGAACCAATCGCCGAGACTATCGTCTTCGTCATATTTTACCCATCTGGGAAGTCTGACACAATCGAGAAGGTTGTACCTGAGGACGGAAGCGTTACGTTCTATCCGAGTCCAGACGGCAGCCCTGTTGAGGCAGTCAAGTTCGGTATCAGTCCGGAAGGAACGAAGGACCCACAAGCCGAAACATACGACTTGACCGTGAAAGTGACTGGATGCTTCGAGCCAAGCCTGGGTGAGTGAGTGCGCCGTCGCCGTCGTCGTCTTCGCCATTGAAGTAGTTCGCGAACCTTATGGCATCTTAATAATGTTGTTGTCATTATGATTATTTAAACAAATTATACTTGTATATTCCAATTTCGTCGTATGGTGGTTCTCATTCTAGCGCCGCTTGACGTGCATATGCCTGTCAGAAATAATGACGGGCGATCGACTGTTGCAATCTAAGCAACAAGGCATGCAAAACGTGCTTCACTGATTTTAGACTCTAGACAATCTAATCGATGTTCTTCTGTTTTCAGCGACGACCGTCGCCACGACCCCGTCTGCGACAACGACGACGACGTCAGCAGCGTCCACGACGACGGCACCTGGCTCCACGCCGATCACTACTACGCCTACGAGCATCACAACAACTACTGCCACGCCCGTAGTCGAGTCCACGACGACGACGACGACGACGACAGCGATCGTGACAACGACCGTTTCGCCAGAGGGAACGACGACGATTGCCGTATGCTATCTCCAAGACTCGATGACCGGTCCGCCGACGGACCTGCCACTGCAGAGCGTTACGACGGACATCGGGTCGTCGAGACAATTAAAGCCGCTCGACAGATCGACAGGTCAGCCGTGGGTAGTGGAGACTACGAGCTCCGACGACGCAGCAACACCAAAAGAGGCCAAAGTCCCACCCGAGTTCGCGCTGAAGTTCGCCAAACCGGTTTCAGTGACTTCGGTCGAAACGGGTAAAGAAAGTGGGTTGAGTAAGGTCGACCTCGTGGCGAAGAACGCTGAAGGCGAAACGACAATCGTACAGGACGTGCCAGTAACGCCAAGCGGACGTGTGCTCATACCAGCATCCATCATCGCTTCTACAACCACGCATCTGCGCGTCATACTGAAGAGCTTGAGGACGGACAGTTCGATCGAAATCTTCCGTGTGAATCCGAGCGCTCAGGGCTGCCTCAGAGAGGAGACGACTGTCGCGCCGACGACGACCAGCGTCGGACAGACAGTACCATCGACGACGACGACCGTAACGACCTCACCGACGACCGGAGCGGTCACGACTCAGACCGTGCCGTCGACGACAACGACGCTGTCGTCCCCGACGGCGGCGGCGACGACGACGAGTGGCACACCCACGTTCGGCTCGACGACAGCTGTAACCGTCGTCACGACGACGACGACCCCGACCGTCACGACAACGGTCTACTGTCCGCTGTCTGACCGGATGCCATCGCAAGCGCCGACATTTGGCGAAGATGACATCGAAGTCGTGAACGCAAACGAAAACAGCAAACCACCCGAGTCTCAGCCAGGCGCGATAGACTGGCAGCCGGCCGTACCTTCCGAGAACGAGCCATCTCCACAGCTGCTCGTCAGCCTCCAGCCAGGTTCGCTCATCCAGTCGGTTTCGGTCGATGAACCAATCGCCGAGACTATCGTCTTCGTCATATTTTACCCATCTGGGAAGTCTGACACAATCGAGAAGGTTGTACCTGAGGACGG
This sequence comes from Metaphire vulgaris, assembly GCA_018105865.1. Taxonomy (NCBI): domain Eukaryota; kingdom Metazoa; phylum Annelida; class Clitellata; order Crassiclitellata; family Megascolecidae; genus Metaphire; species Metaphire vulgaris. The sequence continues at coordinate 4,452,319 of CM030863.1, read as the reverse complement.
AAGCGTTACGTTCTATCCGAGTCCAGACGGCAGCCCTGTTGAGGCAGTCAAGTTCGGTATCAGTCCGGAAGGAACGAAGGACCCACAAGCCGAAACATACGACTTGACCGTGAAAGTGACTGGATGCTTCGAGCCAAGCCTGGGTGAGTGAGTGCGCCGTCGCCGTCGTCGTCTTCGCCATTGAAGTAGTTCGCGAACCTTATGGCATCTTAATAATGTTGTTGTCATTATGATTATTTAAACAAATTATACTTGTATATTCCAATTTCGTCGTATGGTGGTTCTCATTCTAGCGCCGCTTGACGTGCATATGCCTGTCAGAAATAATGACGGGCGATCGACTGTTGCAATCTAAGCAACAAGGCATGCAAAACGTGCTTCACTGATTTTAGACTCTAGACAATCTAATCGATGTTCTTCTGTTTTCAGCGACGACCGTCGCCACGACCCCGTCTGCGACAACGACGACGACGTCAGCAGCGTCCACGACGACGGCACCTGGCTCCACGCCGATCACTACTACGCCTACGAGCATCACAACAACTACTGCCACGCCCGTAGTCGAGTCCACGACGACGACGACGACGACGACAGCGATCGTGACAACGACCGTTTCGCCAGAGGGAACGACGACGATTGCCGTATGCTATCTCCAAGACTCGATGACCGGTCCGCCGACGGACCTGCCACTGCAGAGCGTTACGACGGACATCGGGTCGTCGAGACAATTAAAGCCGCTCGACAGATCGACAGGTCAGCCGTGGGTAGTGGAGACTACGAGCTCCGACGACGCAGCAACACCAAAAGAGGCCAAAGTCCCACCCGAGTTCGCGCTGAAGTTCGCCAAACCGGTTTCAGTGACTTCGGTCGAAACGGGTAAAGAAAGTGGGTTGAGTAAGGTCGACCTCGTGGCGAAGAACGCTGAAGGCGAAACGACAATCGTACAGGACGTGCCAGTAACGCCAAGCGGACGTGTGCTCATACCAGCATCCATCATCGCTTCTACAACCACGCATCTGCGCGTCATACTGAAGAGCTTGAGGACGGACAGTTCGATCGAAATCTTCCGTGTGAATCCGAGCGCTCAGGGCTGCCTCAGAGAGGAGACGACTGTCGCGCCGACGACGACCAGCGTCGGACAGACAGTACCATCGACGACGACGACCGTAACGACCTCACCGACGACCGGAGCGGTCACGACTCAGACCGTGCCGTCGACGACAACGACGCTGTCGTCCCCGACGGCGGCGGCGACGACGACGAGTGGCACACCCACGTTCGGCTCGACGACAGCTGTAACCGTCGTCACGACGACGACGACCCCGACCGTCACGACAACGGTCTACTGTCCGCTGTCTGACCGGATGCCATCGCAAGCGCCGACATTTGGCGAAGATGACATCGAAGTCGTGAACGCAAACGAAAACAGCAAACCACCCGAGTCTCAGCCAGGCGCGATAGACTGGCAGCCGGCCGTACCTTCCAAGAACGAGCCATCTCCACAGCTGCTCGTCGGCCTCCAGCCAGGTTCGCTCATCCAGTCGGTTTCGGTCGATGAAGCAAACGCCGAGACTATCGTCTTCGTCATATTTTACCCATCTGGGAAGTCTGACACAATCGAGAAGGTTGTACCTGAGGACGGAAGCGTTACGTTCTATCCGAGTCCAGACGGCAGCCCTGTTGAGGCAGTCAAGTTCGGTATCAGTCCGGAAGGAACGAAGGACCCACGAGCCGAAACATACGACTTGACCGTGAAAGTGACTGGATGCTTCGAGCCAAGCCTGGGTGAGTGAGTGCGCCGTCGCCGTCGTCGTCTTCGCCATTGAAGTAGTTCGCGAACCTTATGGCATCTTAATAATGTTGTTGTCATTATGATTATTTAAACAAATTATACTTGTATATTCCAATTTCGTCGTATGGTGGTTCTCATTCTAGCGCCGCTTGACGTGCATATGCCTGTCAGAAATAATGACGGGCGATCGACTGTTGCAATCTAAGCAACAAGGCATGCAAAACGTGCTTCACTGATTTTAGACTCTAGACAATCTAATCGATGTTCTTCTGTTTTCAGCGACGACCGTCGCCACGACCCCGTCTGCGACAACGACGACGACGTCAGCAGCGTCCACGACGACGGCACCTGGCTCCACGCCGATCACTACTACGCCTACGAGCATCACAACAACTACTGCCACGCCCGTAGTCGAGTCCACGACGACGACGACGACGACGACAGCGATCGTGACAACGACCGTTTCGCCAGAGGGAACGACGACGATTGCCGTATGCTATCTCCAAGACTCGATGACCGGTCCGCCGACGGACCTGCCACTGCAGAGCGTTACGACGGACATCGGGTCGTCGAGACAATTAAAGCCGCTCGACAGATCGACAGGTCAGCCGTGGGTAGTGGAGACTACGAGCTCCGACGACGCAGCAACACCAAAAGAGGCCAAAGTCCCACCCGAGTTCGCGCTGAAGTTCGCCAAACCGGTTTCAGTGACTTCGGTCGAAACGGGTAAAGAAAGTGGGTTGAGTAAGGTCGACCTCGTGGCGAAGAACGCTGAAGGCGAAACGACAATCGTACAGGACGTGCCAGTAACGCCAAGCGGACGTGTGCTCATACCAGCATCCATCATCGCTTCTACAACCAAGCACCTGCGCGTCATACTGAAGAGCTTGAGGACGGACAGTTCGATCGAAATCTTCCGTGTGAATCCGAGCGCTCAGGGCTGCCTCAGAGAGGAGACGACTGTCGCGCCGACGACGACCAGCGTCGGACAGACAGTACCATCGACGACGACGACCGTAACGACCTCACCGACGACCGGAGCGGTCACGACTCAGACCGTGCCGTCGACGACAACGACGCTGTCGTCCCCGACGGCGGCGGCGACGACGACGAGTGGCACACCCACGTTCGGCTCGACGACAGCTGTAACCGTCGTCACGACGACGACGACCCCGACCGTCACGACAACGGTCTACTGTCCGCTGTCTGACCGGATGCCATCGCAAGCGCCGACATTTGGCGAGGATGACATCGAAGTCGTGAACGCAAACGAAAACAGCAAACCACCCGTCTCTCAGCCAGGCGCGATAGACTGGCAGCCGGCCGTACCTTCCAAGAACGAGCCATCTCCACAGCTGCTCGTCGGCCTCCAGCCAGGTTCGCTCATCCAGTCGGTTTCGGTCGATGAACCAAACGCCGAGACTATCGTCTTCGTCATATTTTACCCATCTGGGAAGTCTGACACAATCGAGAAGGTTGTACCTGAGGACGGAAGCGTTACGTTCTATCCGAGTCCAGACGGCAGCCCTGTTGAGGCAGTCAAGTTCGGTATCAGTCCGGAAGGAACGAAGGACCCACAAGCCGAAACATACGACTTGACCGTGAAAGTGACTGGATGCTTCGAGCCAAGCCTGGGTGAGTGAGTGCGCCGTCGCCGTCGTCGTCTTCGCCATTGAAGTAGTTCGCGAACCTTATGGCATCTTAATAATGTTGTTGTCATTATGATTATTTAAACAAATTATACTTGTATATTCCAATTTCGTCGTATGGTGGTTCTCATTCTAGCGCCGCTTGACGTGCATATGCCTGTCAGAAATAATGACGGGCGATCGACTGTTGCAATCTAAGCAACAAGGCATGCAAAACGTGCTTCACTGATTTTAGACTCTAGACAATCTAATCGATGTTCTTCTGTTTTCAGCGACGACCGTCGCCACGACCCCGTCTGCGACAACGACGACGACGTCAGCAGCGTCCACGACGACGGCACCTGGCTCCACGCCGATCACTACTACGCCTACGAGCATCACAACAACTACTGCCACGCCCGTAGTCGAGTCCACGACGACGACGACGACGACAGCGATCGTGACAACGACCGTTTCGCCAGAGGGAACGACGACGATTGCCGTATGCTATCTCCAAGACTCGATGACCGGTCCGCCGACGGACCTGCCACTGCAGAGCGTTACGACGGACATCGGGTCGTCGAGACAATTAAAACCGCTCGACAGATCGACAGGTCAGCCGTGGGTGGTGGAGACTACGAGCTCCGACGACGCAGCAACAACCAAAAGAGGCCAAAGTCCCACCCGAGTTCGCGCTGAAGTTCGCCAAACCGGTTTCAGTGACTTCGGTCGAAACGGGTAAAGAAAGTGGGTTGAGTAAGGTCGACCTCGTGGCGAAGAACGCTGAAGGCGAAACGACAATCGTACAGGACGTGCCAGTAACGCCAAGCGGACGTGTGCTCATACCAGCATCCATCATCGCTTCTACAACCACGCATCTGCGCGTCATACTGAAGAGCTTGAGGACGGACAGTTCGATCGAAATCTTCCGTGTGAATCCGAGCGCTCAGGGCTGCCTGAGAGAGGAGACGACTGTCGCGCCGACGACGACCAGCGTCGGACAGACAGTACCATCGACGACGACGACCGTAACGACCTCACCGACGACCGGAGCGGTCACGACTCAGACCGTGCCGTCGACGACAACGACGCTGTCGTCCCCGACGGCGGCGGCGACGACGACGAGTGGCACACCCACGTTCGGCTCGACGACAGCTGTAACCGTCGTCACGACGACGACGACCCCGACCGTCACGACAACGGTCTACTGTCCGCTGTCTGACCGGATGCCATCGCAAGCGCCGACATTTGGCGAGGATGACATCGAAGTCGTGAACGCAAACGAAAACAGCAAACCACCCGAGTCTCAGCCAGGCGCGATAGACTGGCAGCCGGCCGTACCTTCCAAGAACGAGCCATCTCCACAGCTGCTCGTCGGCCTCCAGCCAGGTTCGCTCATCCAGTCGGTTTCGGTCGATGAAGCAAACGCCGAGACTATCGTCTTCGTCATATTTTACCCATCTGGGAAGTCTGACACAATCGAGAAGGTTGTACCTGAGGACGGAAGCGTTACGTTCTATCCGAGTCCAGACGGCAGCCCTGTTGAGGCAGTCAAGTTCGGTATCAGTCCGGAAGGAACGAAGGACCCACGAGCCGAAACATACGACTTGACCGTGAAAGTGACTGGATGCTTCGAGCCAAGCCTGGGTGAGTGAGTGCGCCGTCGCCGTCGTCGTCTTCGCCATTGAAGTAGTTCGCGAACCTTATGGCATCTTAATAATGTTGTTGTCATTATGATTATTTAAACAAATTATACTTGTATATTCCAATTTCGTCGTATGGTGGTTCTCATTCTAGCGCCGCTTGACGTGCATATGCCTGTCAGAAATAATGACGGGCGATCGACTGTTGCAATCTAAGCAACAAGGCATGCAAAACGTGCTTCACTGATTTTAGACTCTAGACAATCTAATCGATGTTCTTCTGTTTTCAGCGACGACCGTCGCCACGACCCCGTCTGCGACAACGACGACGACGTCAGCAGCGTCCACGACGACGGCACCTGGCTCCACGCCGATCACTACTACGCCTACGAGCATCACAACAACTACTGCCACGCCCGTAGTCGAGTCCACGACGACGACGACGACGACAGCGATCGTGACAACGACCGTTTCACCAGAGGGAACGACGACGATTGCCGTATGCTATCTCCAAGACTCGATGACCGGTCCGCCGACGGACCTGCCACTGCAGAGCGTTACGACGGACATCGGGTCGTCGAGACAATTAAAACCGCTCGACAGATCGACAGGTCAGCCGTGGGTGGTGGAGACTACGAGCTCCGACGACGCAGCAACACCAAAAGAGGCCAAAGTCCCACCCGAGTTCGCGCTGAAGTTCGCCAAACCGGTTTCAGTGACTTCGGTCGAAACGGGTAAAGAAAGTGGGTTGAGTAAGGTCGACCTCGTGGCGAAGAACGCTGAAGGCGAAACGACAATCGTACAGGACGTGCCAGTAACGCCAAGCGGACGTGTGCTCATACCAGCATCCATCATCGCTTCTACAACCACGCATCTGCGCGTCATACTGAAGAGCTTGAGGACGGACAGTTCGATCGAAATCTTCCGTGTGAATCCGAGCGCTCAGGGCTGCCTCAGAGAGGAGACGACTGTCGCGCCGACGACGACCAGCGTCGGACAGACAGTACCATCGACGACGACGACCGTAACGACCTCACCGACGACCGGAGCGGTCACGACTCAGACCGTGCCGTCGACGACAACGACGCTGTCGTCCCCGACGGCGGCGGCGACGACGACGAGTGGCACACCCACGTTCGGCTCGACGACAGCTGTAACCGTCGTCACGACGACGACGACCCCGACCGTCACGACAACGGTCTACTGTCCGCTGTCTGACCGGATGCCATCGCAAGCGCCGACATTTGGCGAAGATGACATCGAAGTCGTGAACGCAAACGAAAACAGCAAACCACCCGAGTCTCAGCCAGGCGCGATAGACTGGCAGCCGGCCGTACCTTCCAAGAACGAGCCATCTCCACAGCTGCTCGTCGGCCTCCAGCCAGGTTCGCTCATCCAGTCGGTTTCGGTCGATGAACCAAACGCCGAGACTATCGTCTTCGTCATATTTTACCCATCTGGGAAGTCTGACACAATCGAGAAGGTTGTACCTGAGGACGGAAGCGTTACGTTCTATCCGAGTCCAGACGGCAGCCCTGTTGAGGCAGTCAAGTTCGGTATCAGTCCGGAAGGAACGAAGGACCCACGAGCCGAAACATACGACTTGACCGTGAAAGTGACTGGATGCTTCGAGCCAAGCCTGGGTGAGTGAGTGCGCCGTCGCCGTCGTCGTCTTCGCCATTGAAGTAGTTCGCGAACCTTATGGCATCTTAATAATGTTGTTGTCATTATGATTATTTAAACAAATTATACTTGTATATTCCAATTTCGTCGTATGGTGGTTCTCATTCTAGCGCCGCTTGACGTGCATATGCCTGTCAGAAATAATGACGGGCGATCGACTGTTGCAATCTAAGCAACAAGGCATGCAAAACGTGCTTCACTGATTTTAGACTCTAGACAATCTAATCGATGTTCTTCTGTTTTCAGCGACGACCGTCGCCACGACCCCGTCTGCGACAACGACGACGACGTCAGCAGCGTCCACGACGACGGCACCTGGCTCCACGCCGATCACTACTACGCCTACGAGCATCACAACAGCTACTGCCACGCCCGTAGTCGAGTCCACGACGACGACGACGACGACAGCGATCGTGACAACGACCGTTTCACCAGAGGGAACGACGACGATTGCCGTATGCTATCTCCAAGACTCGATGACCGGTCCGCCGACGGACCTGCCACTGCAGAGCGTTACGACGGACATCGGGTCGTCGAGACAATTAAAACCGCTCGACAGATCGACAGGTCAGCCGTGGGTGGTGGAGACTACGAGCTCCGACGACGCAGCAACACCAAAAGAGGCCAAAGTCCCACCCGAGTTCGCGCTGAAGTTCGCCAAACCGGTTTCAGTGACTTCGGTCGAAACGGGTAAAGAAAGTGGGTTGAGTAAGGTCGACCTCGTGGCGAAGAACGCTGAAGGCGAAACGACAATCGTACAGGACGTGCCAGTAACGCCAAGCGGACGTGTGCTCATACCAGCATCCATCATCGCTTCTACAACCACGCATCTGCGCGTCATACTGAAGAGCTTGAGGACGGACAGTTCGATCGAAATCTTCCGTGTGAATCCGAGCGCTCAGGGCTGCCTGAGAGAGGAGACGACTGTCGCGCCGACGACGACCAGCGTCGGACAGACAGTACCATCGACGACGACGACCGTAACGACCTCACCGACGACCGGAGCGGTCACGACTCAGACCGTGCCGTCGACGACAACGACGCTGTCGTCCCCGACGGCGGCGGCGACGACGACGAGTGGCACACCCACGTTCGGCTCGACGACAGCTGTAACCGTCGTCACGACGACGACGACCCCGACCGTCACGACAACGGTCTACTGTCCGCTGTCTGACCGGATGCCATCGCAAGCGCCGACATTTGGCGAAGATGACATCGAAGTCGTGAACGCAAACGAAAACAGCAAACCACCCGAGTCTCAGCCAGGCGCGATAGACTGGCAGCCGGCCGTACCTTCCGAGAACGAGCCATCTCCACAGCTGCTCGTCAGCCTCCAGCCAGGTTCGCTCATCCAGTCGGTTTCGGTCGATGAACCAAACGCCGAGACTATCGTCTTCGTCATATTTTACCCATCTGGGAAGTCTGACACAATCGAGAAGGTTGTACCTGAGGACGGAAGCGTTACGTTCTATCCGAGTCCAGACGGCAGCCCTGTTGAGGCAGTCAAGTTCGGTATCAGTCCGGAAGGAACGAAGGACCCACGAGCCGAAACATACGACTTGACCGTGAAAGTGACTGGATGCTTCGAGCCAAGCCTGGGTGAGTGAGTGCGCCGTCGCCGTCGTCGTCTTCGCCATTGAAGTAGTTCGCGAACCTCTACATCTTAATAATGTTGTTGTCATTATGATTATTTAAACAAATTATACTTGTATATTCCAATTTCGTCGTATGGTGGTTCTCATTCTAGCGCCGCTTGACGTGCATATGCCTGTCAGAAATAATGACGGGCGATCGACTGTTGCAATCTAAGCAACAAGGCATGCAAAACGTGCTTCACTGATTTTAGACTCTAGACAATCTAATCGATGTTCTTCTGTTTTCAGCGACGACCGTCGCCACGACCCCGTCTGCGACAACGACGACGACGTCAGCAGCGTCCACGACGACGGCACCTGGCTCCACGCCGATCACTACTACGCCTACGAGCATCACAACAACTACTGCCACGCCCGTAGTCGAGTCCACGACGACGACGACGACGACAGCGATCGTGACAACGACCGTTTCACCAGAGGGAACGACGACGATTGCCGTATGCTATCTCCAAGACTCGATGACCGGTCCGCCGACGGACCTGCCACTGCAGAGCGTTACGACGGACATCGGGTCGTCGAGACAATTAAAACCGCTCGACAGATCGACAGGTCAGCCGTGGGTGGTGGAGACTACGAGCTCCGACGACGCAGCAACACCAAAAGAGGCCAAAGTCCCACCCGAGTTCGCGCTGAAGTTCGCCAAACCGGTTTCAGTGACTTCGGTCGAAACGGGTAAAGAAAGTGGGTTGAGTAAGGTCGACCTCGTGGCGAAGAACGCTGAAGGCGAAACGACAATCGTACAGGACGTGCCAGTAACGCCAAGCGGACGTGTGCTCATACCAGCATCCATCATCGCTTCTACAACCACGCATCTGCGCGTCATACTGAAGAGCTTGAGGACGGACAGTTCGATCGAAATCTTCCGTGTGATTCCGAGCGCTCAGGGCTGCCTGAGAGAGAGAGACGACTGTCGCGCCGACGACGACCAGCGTCGGACAGACAGTACCATCGACGACGACGACCGTAACGACCTCACCGACGACCGGAGCGGTCACGACTCAGACCGTGCCGTCGACGACAACGACGCTGTCGTCCCCGACGGCGGCGGCGACGACGACGAGTGGCACACCCACGTTCGGCTCGACGACAGCTGTAACCGTCGTCACGACGACGACGACCCCGACCGTCACGACAACGGTCTACTGTCCGCTGTCTGACCGGATGCCATCGCAAGCGCCGACATTTGGCGAAGATGACATCGAAGTCGTGAACGCAAACGAAAACAGCAAACCACCCGAGTCTCAGCCAGGCGCGATAGACTGGCAGCCGGCCGTACCTTCCAAGAACGAGCCATCTCCACAGCTGCTCGTCGGCCTCCAGCCAGGTTCGCTCATCCAGTCGGTTTCGGTCGATGAACCAATCGCCGAGACTATCGTCTTCGTCATATTTTACCCATCTGGGAAGTCTGACACAATCGAGAAGGTTGTACCTGAGGACGGAAGCGTTACGTTCTATCCGAGTCCAGACGGCAGCCCTGTTGAGGCAGTCAAGTTCGGTATCAGTCCGGAAGGAACGAAGGACCCACGAGCCGAAACATACGACTTGACCGTGAAAGTGACTGGATGCTTCGAGCCAAGCCTGGGAGAGTGAGTGCGCCGTCGCCGTCGTCGTCTTCGCCATTGAAGTAGTTCGCGAACCTTATGGCATCTTAATAATGTTGTTGTCATTATGATTATTTAAACAAATTATACTTGTATATTCCAATTTCGTCGTATGGTGGTTCTCATTCTAGCGCCGCTTGACGTGCATATGCCTGTCAGAAATAATGACGGGCGATCGACTGTTGCAATCTAAGCAACAAGGCATGCAAAACGTGCTTCACTGATTTTAGACTCTAGACAATCTAATCGATGTTCTTCTGTTTTCAGCGACGACCGTCGCCACGACCCCGTCTGCGACAACGACGACGACGTCAGCAGCGTCCACGACGACGGCACCTGGCTCCACGCCGATCACTACTACGCCTACGAGCATCACAACAGCTACTGCCACGACCGTAGTCGAGTCCACGACGACGACGACGACGACAGCGATCGTGACAACGACCGTTTCACCAGAGGGAACGACGACGATTGCCGTATGCTATCTCCAAGACTCGATGACCGGTCCGCCGACGGACCTGCCACTGCAGAGCGTTACGACGGACATCGGGTCGTCGAGACAATTAAAGCCGCTCGACAGATCGACAGGTCAGCCGTGGGTAGTGGAGACTACGAGCTCCGACGACGCAGCAACACCAAAAGAGGCCAAAGTCCCACCCGAGTTCGCGCTGAAGTTCGCCAAACCGGTTTCAGTGACTTCGGTCGAAACGGGTAAAGAAAGTGGGTTGAGTAAGGTCGACCTCGTGGCGAAGAACGCTGAAGGCGAAACGACAATCGTACAGGACGTGCCAGTAACGCCAAGCGGACGTGTGCTCATACCAGCATCCATCATCGCTTCTACAACCACGCATCTGCGCGTCATACTGAAGAGCTTGAGGACGGACAGTTCGATCGAAATCTTCCGTGTGATTCCGAGCGCTCAGGGCTGCCTGAGAGAGGAGACGACTGTCGCGCCGACGACGACCAGCGTCGGACAGACAGTACCATCGACGACGACGACCGTAACGACCTCACCGACGACCGGAGCGGTCACGACTCAGACCGTGCCGTCGACGACAACGACGCTGTCGTCCCCGACGGCGGCGGCGACGACGACGAGTGGCACACCCACGTTCGGCTCGACGACAGCTGTAACCGTCGTCACGACGACGACGACCCCGACCGTCACGACAACGGTCTACTGTCCGCTGTCTGACCGGATGCCATCGCAAGCGCCGACATTTGGCGAAGATGACATCGAAGTCGTGAACGCAAACGAAAACAGCAAACCACCCGAGTCTCAGCCAGGCGCGATAGACTGGCAGCCGGCCGTACCTTCCGAGAACGAGCCATCTCCACAGCTGCTCGTCAGCCTCCAGCCAGGTTCGCTCATCCAGTCGGTTTCGGTCGATGAACCAATCGCCGAGACTATCGTCTTCGTCATATTTTACCCATCTGGGAAGTCTGACACAATCGAGAAGGTTGTACCTGAGGACGGAAGCGTTACGTTCTATCCGAGTCCAGACGGCAGCCCTGTTGAGGCAGTCAAGTTCGGTATCAGTCCGGAAGGAACGAAGGACCCACGAGCCGAAACATACGACTTGACCGTGAAAGTGACTGGATGCTTCGAGCCAAGCCTGGGTGAGTGAGTGCGCCGTCGCCGTCGTCGTCTTCGCCATTGAAGTAGTTCGCGAACCTTATGGCATCTTAATAATGTTGTTGTCATTATGATTATTTAAACAAATTATACTTGTATATTCCAATTTCGTCGTATGGTGGTTCTCATTCTAGCGCCGCTTGACGTGCATATGCCTGTCAGAAATAATGACGGGCGATCGACTGTTGCAATCTAAGCAACAAGGCATGCAAAACGTGCTTCACTGATTTTAGACTCTAGACAATCTAATCGATGTTCTTCTGTTTTCAGCGACGACCGTCGCCACGACCCCGTCTGCGACAACGACGACGACGACAGCAGCAGCGTCCACGACGACGGCACCTGGCTCCACGCCGATCACTACTACGCCTACGAGCATCACAACAGCTACTGCCACGACCCGTAGTCGAGTCCACGACGACGACGACGACGACAGCGATCGTGACAACGACCGTTTCACCAGAGGGAACGACGACGATTGCCGTATGCTATCTCCAAGACTCGATGACCGGTCCGCCGACGGACCTGCCACTGCAGAGCGTTACGACGGACATCGGGTCGTCGAGACAATTAAAACCGCTCGACAGATCGACAGGTCAGCCGTGGGTGGTGGAGACTACGAGCTCCGACGACGCAGCAACACCAAAAGAGGCCAAAGTCCCACCCGAGTTCGCGCTGAAGTTCGCCAAACCGGTTTCAGTGACTTCGGTCGAAACGGGTAAAGAAAGTGGGTTGAGTAAGGTCGACCTCGTGGCGAAGAACGCTGAAGGCGAAACGACAATCGTACAGGACGTGCCAGTAACGCCAAGCGGACGTGTGCTCATACCAGCATCCATCATCGCTTCTACAACCACGCATCTGCGCGTCATACTGAAGAGCTTGAGGACGGACAGTTCGATCGAAATCTTCCGTGTGATTCCGAGCGCTCAGGGCTGCCTGAGAGAGAGGAGACGACTGTCGCGCCGACGACGACCAGCGTCGGACAGACAGTACCATCGACGACGACGACCGTAACGACCTCACCGACGACCGGAGCGGTCACGACTCAGACCGTGCCGTCGACGACAACGACGCTGTCGTCCCCGACGGCGGCGGCGACGACGACGAGTGGCACACCCACGTTCGGCTCGACGACAGCTGTAACCGTCGTCACGACGACGACGACCCCGACCGTCACGACAACGGTCTACTGTCCGCTGTCTGACCGGATGCCATCGCAAGCGCCGACATTTGGCGAAGATGACATCGAAGTCGTGAACGCAAACGAAAACAGCAAACCACCCGAGTCTCAGCCAGGCGCGATAGACTGGCAGCCGGCCGTACCTTCCGAGAACGAGCCATCTCCACAGCTGCTCGTCAGCCTCCAGCCAGGTTCGCTCATCCAGTCGGTTTCGGTCGATGAACCAATCGCCGAGACTATCGTCTTCGTCATATTTTACCCATCTGGGAAGTCTGACACAATCGAGAAGGTTGTACCTGAGGACGGAAGCGTTACGTTCTATCCGAGTCCAGACGGCAGCCCTGTTGAGGCAGTCAAGTTCGGTATCAGTCCGGAAGGAACGAAGGACCCACGAGCCGAAACATACGACTTGACCGTGAAAGTGACTGGATGCTTCGAGCCAAGCCTGGGTGAGTGAGTGCGCCGTCGCCGTCGTCGTCTTCGCCATTGAAGTAGTTCGCGAACCTCTGGCATCTTAATAATGTTGTTGTCATTATGATTATTTAAACAAATTATACTTGTATATTCCAATTTCGTCGTATGGTGGTTCTCATTCTAGCGCCGCTTGACGTGCATATGCCTGTCAGAAATAATGACGGGCGATCGACTGTTGCAATCTAAGCAACAAGGCATGCAAAACGTGCTTCACTGATTTTAGACTCTAGACAATCTAATCGATGTTCTTCTGTTTTCAGCGACGACCGTCGCCGACGACCCCGTCTGCGACAACGACGACGACGTCAGCAGCGTCCACGACGACGGCACCTGGCTCCACGCCGATCACTACTACGCCTACGAGCATCACAACAGCTACTGCCACGACCGTAGTCGAGTCCACGACGACGACGACGACGACAGCGATCGTGACAACGACCGTTTCACCAGAGGGAACGACGACGATTGCCGTATGCTATCTCCAAGACTCGATGACCGGTCCGCCGACGGACCTGCCACTGCAGAGCGTTACGACGGACATCGGGTCGTCGAGACAATTAAAGCCGCTCGACAGATCGACAGGTCAGCCGTGGGTAGTGGAGACTACGAGCTCCGACGACGCAGCAACACCAAAAGAGGCCAAAGTCCCACCCGAGTTCGCGCTGAAGTTCGCCAAACCGGTTTCAGTGACTTCGGTCGAAACGGGTAAAGAAAGTGGGTTGAGTAAGGTCGACCTCGTGGCGAAGAACGCTGAAGGCGAAACGACAATCGTACAGGACGTGCCAGTAACGCCAAGCGGACGTGTGCTCATACCAGCATCCATCATCGCTTCTACAACCACGCAGCTGCGCGTCATACTGAAGAGCTTGAGGACGGACAGTTCGATCGAAATCTTCCGTGTGATTCCGAGCGCTCAGGGCTGCCTGAGAGAGGAGACGACTGTCGCGCCGACGACGACCAGCGTCGGACAGACAGTACCATCGACGACGACGACCGTAACGACCTCACCGACGACCGGAGCGGTCACGACTCAGACCGTGCCGTCGACGACAACGACGCTGTCGTCCCCGACGGCGGCGGCGACGACGACGAGTGGCACACCCACGTTCGGCTCGACGACAGCTGTAACCGTCGTCACGACGACGACGACCCCGACCGTCACGACAACGGTCTACTGTCCGCTGTCTGACCGGATGCCATCGCAAGCGCCGACATTTGGCGAAGATGACATCGAAGTCGTGAACGCAAACGAAAACAGCAAACCACCCGAGTCTCAGCCAGGCGCGATAGACTGGCAGCCGGCCGTACCTTCCGAGAACGAGCCATCTCCACAGCTGCTCGTCAGCCTCCAGCCAGGTTCGCTCATCCAGTCGGTTTCGGTCGATGAACCAAACGCCGAGACTATCGTCTTCGTCATATTTTACCCATCTGGGAAGTCTGACACAATCGAGAAGGTTGTACCTGAGGACGGAAGCGTTACGTTCTATCCGAGTCCAGACGGCAGCCCTGTTGAGGCAGTCAAGTTCGGTATCAGTCCGGAAGGAACGAAGGACCCACGAGCCGAAACATACGACTTGACCGTGAAAGTGACTGGATGCTTCGAGCCAAGCCTGGGTGAGTGAGTGCGCCGTCGCCGTCGTCGTCTTCGCCATTGAAGTAGTTCGCGAACCTCTGGCATCTTAATAATGTTGTTGTCATTATGATTATTTAAACAAATTATACTTGTATATTCCAATTTCGTCGTATGGTGGTTCTCATTCTAGCGCCGCTTGACGTGCATATGCCTGTCAGAAATAATGACGGGCGATCGACTGTTGCAATCTAAGCAACAAGGCATGCAAAACGTGCTTCACTGATTTTAGACTCTAGACAATCAATAATCGATGTTCTTCTGTTTTCAGCGACGACCGTCGCCACGACCCCGTCTGCGACAACGACGACGACGTCAGCAGCGTCCACGACGACGGCACCTGGCTCCACGCCGATCACTACTACGCCTACGAGCATCACAACAGCTACTGCCACGACCGTAGTCGAGTCCACGACGACGACGACGACGACAGCGATCGTGACAACGACCGTTTCACCAGAGGGAACGACGACGATTGCCGTATGCTATCTCCAAGACTCGATGACCGGTCCGCCGACGGACCTGCCACTGCAGAGCGTTACGACGGACATCGGGTCGTCGAGACAATTAAAGCCGCTCGACAGATCGACAGGTCAGCCGTGGGTAGTGGAGACTACGAGCTCCGACGACGCAGCAACACCAAAAGAGGCCAAAGTCCCACCCGAGTTCGCGCTGAAGTTCGCCAAACCGGTTTCAGTGACTTCGGTCGAAACGGGTAAAGAAAGTGGGTTGAGTAAGGTCGACCTCGTGGCGAAGAACGCTGAAGGCGAAACGACAATCGTACAGGACGTGCCAGTAACGCCAAGCGGACGTGTGCTCATACCAGCATCCATCATCGCTTCTACAATCAAGGAGCTGCGCGTCATACTGAAGAGCTTGAGGACGGACAGTTCGATCGAAATCTTCCGTGTGATTCCGAGCGCTCAGGGCTGCCTGAGAGAGGAGACGACTGTCGCGCCGACGACGACCAGCGTCGGACAGACAGTACCATCGACGACGACGACCGTAACGACCTCACCGACGACCGGAGCGGTCACGACTCAGACCGTGCCGTCGACGACAACGACGCTGTCGTCCCCGACGGCGGCGGCGACGACGACGAGTGGCACACCCACGTTCGGCTCGACGACAGCTGTAACCGTCGTCACGACGACGACGACCCCGACCGTCACGACAACGGTCTACTGTCCGCTGTCTGACCGGATGCCATCGCAAGCGCCGACATTTGGCGAAGATGACATCGAAGTCGTGAACGCAAACGAAAACAGCAAACCACCCGAGTCTCAGCCAGGCGCGATAGACTGGCAGCCGGCCGTACCTTCCGAGAACGAGCCATCTCCACAGCTGCTCGTCAGCCTCCAGCCAGGTTCGCTCATCCAGTCGGTTTCGGTCGATGAACCAATCGCCGAGACTATCGTCTTCGTCATATTTTACCCATCTGGGAAGTCTGACACAATCGAGAAGGTTGTACCTGAGGACGGAAGCGTTACGTTCTATCCGAGTCCAGACGGCAGCCCTGTTGAGGCAGTCAAGTTCGGTATCAGTCCGGAAGGAACGAAGGACCCACGAGCCGAAACATACGACTTGACCGTGAAAGTGACTGGATGCTTCGAGCCAAGCCTGGGTGAGTGAGTGCGCCGTCGCCGTCGTCGTCTTCGCCATTGAAGTAGTTCGCGAACCTCTACATCTTAATAATGTTGTTGTCATTATGATTATTTAAACAAATTATACTTGTATATTCCAATTTCGTCGTATGGTGGTTCTCATTCTAGCGCCGCTTGACGTGCATATGCCTGTCAGAAATAATGACGGGCGATCGACTGTTGCAATCTAAGCAACAAGGCATGCAAAACGTGCTTCACTGATTTTAGACTCTAGACAATCTAATCGATGTTCTTCTGTTTTCAGCGACGACCGTCGCCACGACCCCGTCTGCGACAACGACGACGACGTCAGCAGCGTCCACGACGACGGCACCTGGCTCCACGCCGATC